>OZ018325.1:176093779-176386683 GCA_963969495.1 Ceratothoa steindachneri | reverse complement strand
GTGTGAGGGTGCGAGAGAAAAAGGCAACTGGACGGCCTGCCTGATTCAGAGTAGCAGAATGGCTTTATCGGAGGCATTAATCTCAACTACCAAAGGAATAGTTTCATCAATCGAGTGCACAACAGCCTTCCCAATTTCTTCTTTGAGATCATCGATGGCTTTCAGGGCCTCTGAACTCACAGGAAAAGTATCAGTGGCAACAAGAGGCCTGATCTTGTCAGAGAATCGGGAAACCCACTGCGAATAATAGGAAAACATACCAATAACACGACGTAAGGAAGTACGGTATTTAGGGATCGGTAATTCCTTTAATGAACATAAACGTTCAGAATCTGGTTTGAAAGAGCCGTGGGTTATTGTGTAACCAAGAAAATCTATTGATTTTTTTTAAATGACAGACTTAGTCTCGTTGAAGGTAAGGTTGTGGAACCGGGCAGCCTCTTGAAACTTCGCCAAGTTCTCATAATGTTCCAGCTGGGTTTTCCCTGCCACAGCAATATTGTCCACATAAGCATAAGTTCCATGCAGATCGTGTTGCCTGATGATGTTGTCAATAGTCCTTTGGATGCCGGCAACGCCGTTCGTAACTCCGAATGGCGCTCTGCGAAATTGATATAGCTTGACATTCGTTTCAGAAGCAGTATATGGCTTGTCCTCTTCCCGTATAGGTATCTGGTGATAAGCACTTTTCAGGTCCAGAGAACTATAGTACTTGTAATGACAGTTTCGTGACAAGGTCGTCTATTCTTGAGAGAGGGTACACACCTAAACAAGTGAATCTATTAATGGTCTGTCCATAGTCAACAACTAATCTCTTTCGGTGGCGCTCATTCGACACAATAAGAACTTGCACCCTCCATGGAGATGTGCTCTCCTCAATACCACCATCATGTAGCATCTTGTTAATTTCAGACCTTATGGACTTCTTATCATCCTCCCCAAACCTCTGAAATTTTGTTGAACGAGTTTTCAATGAGGAACAGGACCTGAAAAGAGACGAGGTGTATCTACCAAAGCAGATAGTACACTGCAAGTGGCAGGGTTGGAGATATTTAGATCATTCTTGGATCCGCGAAAGTCCACAGTAACACTAGAGTGCTGGCTCATAAAGTTTTGACCAAGAATGACATCACAGCACAAGTCTGGCAGCACAGATAGCCTTGTATTGTAGTAGCACTCACCCTTCAAATTGATGTCAACCGTGCAGTGTCCTTTCACGGGAGACGTGAGTGATGAAGATGCCATAGATAGGCTTCCAGTGGTTGGAACAACCTTCAACTTGTGTTTCTTGGCAGAGCTATGTGAGATGAAAGAATCGGAGCTCTCTGTGTCGATAAGAGCGTTCGCTTCATTATTATCAACCAAAACATACACATTAGCTCGCCGTAGTAGTCCAGGGGAAGAAGCAGAGATTACGGCCAGTGTATAAGACTGAGTGGATGCATAAGAAGAAAATGTAGTAGACCGGCACACCTTAGAAAAGTTCCCCTGCTTATTACACTTATGACAAGTGACGTTTCTTGCAGGGCACTTTCCACGATTGTCATGGGAACCTCCACAGAAATAACATCAGGACTTAAAATTGGCAGCAGCACAGGTCTTTTCAGCAGAATAAGCAGTTTCAGATGTTGCAGTAGCATAGGTCCCATCAACGGTGCGAGCAGGCTCGGATGTCGCAGTAGCACTTACACCAGACAGTATAACACAGTATAACGAGAATAAGACTCTGAGGTCTTCTGATTAACATCGAGTGCCCTGGCTTGATCTACAGCCGTACTTAGGTCCAAAGTTTTGTTTTCAAGCATTCATTGCCTGATTTTATGAAAGAGCAAGCCATAAATGAAAGAATTCCGTATGTATTCATCCCGATTCTGTGAAGCAGTAGCAGCTTTAAAGTTACAATTCTTGCTGAGCACCTAAAGCTCTTGTAGATACTCATCTTTTGTCTCCCCTTCATGCTGCCTACGAGTAGCCAATAAATGTCTCGTGAACACTTCATTTTGGGGTTTTACATAGAGGGCTTTGAGAAGACCTCTATGTTAAGTCCCATAAATACGGTTGGAGAGATAAAATTGATCAATGTATCCAGCTTGTTAGGATTAAGGCTTGCGATGGATTCCAGGAATGCAGAGAAAGTACGATTCCAGTGATTCCATTCTCACGCAGAAGTAGGCGAGTTAGGGGGATACATCAATGAGTTCAGGTCTCAGGAATTTATTCATCTTTAGATCAGACGCTGCTTGTTTTTATTTTTATGAAGCAATGATATGGCTCCCACTATAGCCTTTGTATCGGCACTGACGGGCTTGTTAGTTTAATAAACTGTGGTAATCATAATAAAGCATCAATACCTTTCTCTAGGCTTTATTCAACTAACAAAACATCGATACAGTCTGAAAATAAAAGAGAAACAATATAAGTAAACATACCCATTCTAATCAGGTTAAGTAAACAAATTAATGCAGTGTAACCCATTAAGAAATTATAGATATAAGGTTACATGAAGCTTAGATTACCACAGTATTCATTTCAATATGTTCAACTATTTTTGTGGCGATAAGACGCTCGGTCATTTTTCCTACTACCGATGTCAAGCTTATACGCCGGTAATTGCTACCTGACACTTGGCATCTTTTTTTAAAAAAATTTGGCGATACATTAGCCAATTTCCAATCTTCTGTCCGGTCATGTAATCTTTAACTATTTTAATGATGCTTGGCAAGTTTATGAACGGACCAAGAGATTTAAATTTAATTATTTTAGCGATGAGTCTCTTAACACCATTAACTGAACATCTTTATTGATTCTAGATGATTTTTGCCAAAGTATCTGCCGTTAGGTGTTTGAATAACGTCTGATATATCATTGGTGAATACCGTTTCAAAGTATTCGTTTAAAACATTGGCTATTTTTACATTGTTAAATTACAAAACGCCATTTTTATCTTTAGTGGATCATGTGCAATTTTTTATTGATTTCATACTGTTTACTAGTGCGCAGAATTCTTTCGGGTTTGACTTACAATTTAAGGTCCCTCTAGTTTCTTCATTTCGCTTGGCTCTTTTAATTTCCTTTTTCTTTTCAGTTGGATATATTTTTCTTTGATGCATGCCCCAGTTTGTATATTTGAGTAGCTTATAAACTCTTTCTCTAATACTTTTCTTAATTTATTTTGTTAGCCATTTTGATTGTTTGACATTAGCAATTTCCTTTGATTTTTGATCAAATGTATTACAACAATTTGTTCATCCGGTTTTCTTTAAAATCAATCTGGATTTCATTTATATTGCCAAAGTTTAGTTGGTAACTACACAAACTCTCCTTTAACCTCTCCGCTTAATTTTCTTTCGATCCATGGTACGTTGATATTAAAATAGATTACATTGTAGTCACTATTACCAAGCTTATCTCCTACGCTCAGATTTGAAATCAAATCATCGGCGCGAGTTAAAACTATATCTAAGATATTAGGACCTCTTGTGGCTTCTTTCGCCCACCAAGTTAGTAAATTATCGTCAATAAAATTAAGTAATATTTACCCTTCCGGGTCAAAAATCTTCGTAGATCATTTTACTCGTCCGCAGTTGAAATCGCCAAAAATTAAAGATAGTTTGTTGTTTTTATCATTTGTTAAATAGTCGTAGAATCTTTAATCTAAGTCGACTGTTTGATGGGGCTTCTGTATGATAAATATATATAGAGAATTCTTTCAAGATTATGGTGGAGTCCTATAAGTTCGAAGTCGGAGCATTCATTACAGTCTGTTAGGTAAAGATTATTTCGTACATATAAAATCACGCCTCCACCCTCCGTTTCTACTTTCTCTTTATAGAACATTTTATACCCTTTCAATTGAAATTCACTACTGAAATCTCTTGACTAGAAATGAATTCAGTTTGCTGTAATGCCTATGATATCGTGTTTCTAGTGCTACCAACGCTTTAAGGTCTACCAATTTATTCCTAGTAAACATGTCATAAAAGAAAACGGCTATTATATTATTTACCTGCTTTAAATGTGCTTATGGGGTTGAATCGTTTACCGAGGTAAGTATTGAAGTAAATTATCAGAGCACTTCTTTTCTATAGTATTATATAAACTCAGGTTAATCAAATCTCCATATTTTTTTCCCTTGGTGCTAAAATATGTAGGGTCCGTCATGAGCAAAATATTCCTTGTTAATAAAGCTCAGCCAAAAGTCGATTAAGTCAGCATTTTCGCGTTCACATATCCTAATGGTTTCATTTTTATCAATTAATCTTAGTTATATGCCTAAAATTATTCCATGTCCGTTATTTATTTGATTTTCACAACCATTTAATGTAGTCATAGATCAATCTTTCTGTTTCAGAAAGTTTTTCCCAAAGAAAATATCATTTGTTTCAACCTAAGTAATTAAAGGCGATGTTTTATTCTTCAAGATTAAATTACCAATTTCTTCAGTTACTTTTTTTTCATTCCTGCGCCTGGGTAACATCTGAATCTCCGCTTTCTAATGTTTTTCGCACCAAATTAACCAATTTTATTTTTTATTATTGAGTCTCCCATTAAGTATGTGTCGTCTTCTGCTTCGGACAAAGCTAAACACTTAATATGCGTCTTTATTTCAGTTGGCTCAGTAAATTTAGGTCTAGATGGTTGTTTATTTCTGACGAGTAAAAACTCGTTCCATTTTTGTCTTTCTGATCTGGATATTTTTCTGTCAATATTTATTACTCTGTTCTCGTTGAATTTACAAATACATTAGGTAGCTCTAAAGCGTTAATTCTTTTATCCATGTTAGCAATTATGTTTAGAAGTTCTTTTTTTTTTCTTTATCATCTCGTTTGCAGAATAAACAAACACTTACGCTGTAGTACTACACCGCAAGTTTCTTACTCTCTGGATAAAAAGCTTGATTTAGGTTTTACTTCATGATATTGGGTAAATTTTAAGGGTAATTGTGTAGAGTATGGGTGGATGCGATTCTAGCTTATTTTGGGGCCTATTTTTCCTAGATACTTTTTACGAGCCGAAATATATGTGGACGAAGTTTATGGCGATTTCCGATTATATAGTTGGAGTCTGTGCCCCCCCAAAGGATTGAAACTCAGGGTCATCGTAGGCACATCTCCACGACGAGCCGTCCCCAACAACGAGCCAACGCTCAAAATTAAACTATTGTTTCTTACACTATTATAATCGAGCCGTCGATTTGTACTTAAGGCGGTTGTTTTTGCCGTCAGCGTCAATATACGATTTATCGCCTCGAGACACCCAATTTGTGTTCATTATAAGCTCTGCCTTACAATTAGGACACTCGCCTTTAGATTTTAATAGGCCATGGGCTTCGAGAAAAGCAACACATTTATCGTTGTCGGATAAAATAGGACCTAAATGGTGAACATTTAACGAGCACACTACACAGAAAAAAGACATTTTGACTAATGGCGTGAAATACGCGTGGGTGGGCGTTTAAATACGAATGGTGTAGTTGGAAAGGTAGTGTCGTTTTTTTTAACAGAATTTGAGAATTTGTGTTTCTTGAACTACACATATATAGTAATAAAAACATTAATACTGAATGTATCCTTTTGGAACAAGAATCAAAATTAAGGTCGTAAAAAAACTTTTTAAAAAATCAAAGAAGAGAAATCAATACTTAGACAAAACAAAAGAATAAGTCGCTTTTTGGTCAGAGTTAAGAAGTCAGGCTTCGTTAACAACACTAAACTATTGTTTCGTCGATCATTAAACAATGGAAAATTAAGTAAAAAGTAATAAAAAAGACTAAATAATGTCAGGCATAGAGTAAGTAGGATATATAGAAAAGAAATAAGGGAAAAACAGAAAATAAAAGAAAAACCTAATTTTGATCAATATAAAAAGCACAAAAGCATTGAAACAAATAGAGCTTTCTGATTGGTCATTGACGGAACTGAATAAAGATCTGTGATTGGCCAGTGGGGTAGCCGAAAAACACTGCAAAATAGCCAGAAAACAAAGCTAGAATCGCATCCGCCCATACTCGCAACATTTACCACTTTAAGAACATCCACACCACAAATTTGGTTAGACCAGAATATATTTTCCTGCAGTATTTATTAGGGGTCAGGAAGCAGCTTATGGAACCACGGAAGATGGCCTCACGACCACCTTCATTGGTGTTGCCTCCTGTGAGTCTAACGACTCGGTGAAGACGCACGACGTTTCGCCTTAAGGGAAACGATCATGCTGGGGGAAGTAAGGGGAAAGCTCTGGTTTTAGTCGGGGCTGAGTGTGAACCCTTTGCGCCACCAGCTCTACCAAGGTAGTGCCTGGGATGGGTGCGGAAACGACCGTGCTCGTAGGCCTGGAAGGGCCAGGAACAGAGCATGTCTTTTTTAACAATGAAGCTTAAGACGTCCCAAGCAGCGCCAGGCGCGCCAGCACCAAATCATTACCCTCGCGAAATGAGACGAACGTGGGCCTGAACGACCAATATTTCCTTCTTAAGGAGATACGCACCACATTGCTTCGAACAAATGGGATGCGGCTGTTTGCAATTGACACACTTGTCCACACACGATTTGGATTTATCGTGTGCTATCTTAGAGCAACTTACAAAAGCATCGGGTAACCCCGACTTCGTATGTTTACAGGAGCGATTCATAGGGCCGAAGTGGTGGCGGTATAAGCACCTCCGTGGAAGTGGCACGAATGCCTTCACGCCTTGGTCATACCAATCGGTATGCACCGACTGAGGGGGCTTGTTATGGTCGAACGTAACGAAAAGTGTTTGGGTGGGTATCTCGAGGCCCTTCCCTTTTTCTCATCACACGGTCGACCTTAAATGCTCCATAGTCGGCCAGCACTAAGGACCTGTGGATTTACGCCAGCCCCCTGTAAACTCAGAATAAACGAGTGCAGGGCATTAGGGGGCATGGACTGACGGGCCCTGCCATCCCTTGTCCCTAAGGGGTTTGGCCCTATCGAGCCGCTCCCACCAGAAGCGGTCAATATTGGGCCGCCTGCGACCTTTCTTGGCATTCCCTTGTGAAAGTAAAGGAGGGGGGGACTGCTGTTTGCTGCTGGATATGGGGAGTCGCCCAAGGGCGCCTCCAGAGAAGGGCGTGCGGGGTGGTCTTTCTCATCCATACGCCTAAGAGAGGCGTAATCCTCCTCTATGGTCAAATAAGTTTGGGGGGACCCTGAGAAAGCAATGGTGGTGAGGGAAAGGACCTCCTTTTCGTTAATGGAGTTTCCCAAGAGTGGCTCCGACGATGGTAAAGGGGAAGTAGAGGGGAGGGGAGGGTGTATAAAATTTTCATTACTGAAAATGGGAATTCTATTGTTACCACAGGATGCAAACGCTAATCACCCCACGCTGTAGTAGCCCAATCTGCGATGAGTGAATAAGGATCCAGCAAAGCCAGCTTGCATCATTAAAGGCACCTCCTATCGCCCGGTGGCCAGACGGCCCATCAGCATGGCGGCTCTACTTTAAGCAGTTTGTTAAAAACTCTCCACCCCAAGCATGAGCTCTGAGGTGAGGGGGCATTGACAACTCCCACCCACCAACCCCGATCGGGGATGGTTGGGTGAGAGGAAGCTGATCGGGGAAATTAGAGGTCACCAGATAAAGTCGTGAGTAAGCAGGGTAAGAAGACAGAGCGTCAGAAAGAAGGAGAAGAGGCTAAGCTAGGGCAGTCGCCAGATAGAGGCCTAAAATTAAAAAAAAAAATTAAATGAGGCCTGTCACCATGAAAGCCAGGGAAACAAATCGCCGTACTCCTTACGGGAAATTGTGACGATCCTATATTTGGGTGATTTTCCTTTTGTTGTAGTGGGAGTATCTACAGCTGCCTTCCAGCTGGAAACGACTTAAATGTATTCGGATGGTTCATTTCTCCGGTGTGGTGGGTGCAAGCGGGTTTTCTTTGATGGATGGATGTTTATTAGGTTGGGATGATTGTTTTGACTGGTAGATGGAGTATTTTGTAGAAGTCAACAGCAGTAGTAGGGGGCGGGGGGCAGTATCTGCTGTGACTTATTGATTGCGCATTGGTAAGACGAATTCATTATGCACCTAGGAGGGGGGGGGGCAGATGATATGGACACTTCCATCATTGGGCCCACCTCTGGGGTGAGGTTGGGGTCCAGTAAAGGGGGCCTTGGGTACTTTGGCCTCTTGAAGGGGGCGTTGCACTCTAAGTTTTACCCAATAAAATGGGGGTTTAGTACATCTGGTATTTTCAAGTTTGGAAGCATAGAACATTCCTCTGTTTCCGACTCGGTTTTGCACTTTTTCATGCGCTTCTCTAAAATCGATTCTTTCTCTTTCACGTATTGTCACGACTTCCTCTTCAAATTTGTATACGCTACACTTTCAGCTTGATGCGGGGTGTAGTTCGCCACAATTTACGCATCTTGGGGTGCAAGTTGTGTTGTCTTCAGGATGGGAGGCGTTGCCGCAGATTACGCATGTAGGTGCGAAGCCTTGTTCTTTTTTTGCGGCAAGTTCGGATTGAATGTCCGTAGGTGTGGCAGTGGAAGCATCTTCTTGTGCTGGGTTTGAATTCCCTTACGGGAAATCTTTTCCAGCCCAAGTAGATGTATTTGGGCAGGGGGAGTGTTTAGGTCAAATGTGACAAAATATTGTTACTTGTAGTCGTTGTTTAACTGGTCCCATTCCGCCGAATAAGCGCTAAATAGGACCCTCGGGTTCATTCACATCAACCTCATGTTTTCATACTGCATATATTTGATCAGTGGTTAAATCATCCAGGTCATAACAGTCAGAGAACAAAAAGTTCCTCAGGTTGTGCTTGAATGTTTCAATATTTTCTAGTTTTCTGATGTTAAGTAGGAGGCTGTTATAAAACCTTGGAGCAGCCGATCTAAAAGTTCTGAATTTAGTAATTAGTAGTACTCTAGGCTCCACCAGTGTGATACCTATAGTAACTCGATGAGTACTGATCCCACTCTCTGATGGCTGGATAATATGCAGAGACTCCCTCAAATACGATGGACATCCAGTGAGGAGCACTTGATGGGTTAACACGCAAATTTTATAATTAATTCGAGCTTTGATAGGAAACCAGTGAAGCTCAATTAGTACTGGGGTAATTCGTTCACGAAATGAAATTCCCTTAATTAACCTTGCAGCTCTATTTAACAAATTTTTCAATTTTCTAAGCTGAGTCTTGGGTAAAATGCAATAAATTGAATTACAATAATCAATTCTACTAATTACACAATTTATCAATAATTTTATTACAGAACTTTCATCTATATATTTTTTAATATATGCAATATTCCTCAAATGCTAACTGACCATCTTGACCGCATTACTTATTTGAGCATTGAATGTTAAATTACATTCCACAAATACCCCCAAATCACAAAATTTTTCAAAAATAGGGACCGAGGCCTCATTTACAACAAATTTTCTATTACCTAAATTCTTAATTTTCTCCTTACTACCCACAATCATATACTCAGTTTTATTCTGGTTTAACTTTAATTGTTTGTAATCCATCCACTCTTGTACACTTAAAATAATACCATTTACAGACCACCCGGACAGACTGACTCTATTGATGAACTAATGATCAGAGAAATAAGGAAAGGATGTGAAGTAGATACAGTTATTCTCGATGAATTTTATTTAAATTTTGTGGACTGGGAAGATATGATAGGAAGGGATAGAGAAAGTTGTAAGTTTATAGAATGGTTTGAGAATAATATTTTGACTCAATTTGTTAATAAGCCAACAAGGGGTGCCAATATCTTAGATCTGATTCTTTCAAATGATGATCATTTGGTTCAGGCATTGACTGTCGGCGAAGCATTGGGAAATAGTGATCATCATATGGTTCGTTTACACTTAGGAATAGTGAAAGGTAGAACATCAACAAATTCCACAAAAACTCTAAATTTTTATAGGGGAGATTACTATAAATTACGAAACTTACTAAATCAGATTAGGTGGGATATAGAATTCAGGGAAAAGAATACTTATGAGATGTGGGACACTTTTAGGATTATACTAAACTTAGTCGAGGAGTAGTGTATTCCAATGAAGACTATTAGGAAGATTGCAGGAAGCAGTTGCAGTGGAATCACGAGATAGCTAGAAAAATTTCTGAGAAGAAAAGGTCATAACATAATTTAATGGATGACAAAAGCCACAAGGGCCTATCAAAGGTCATCCGCATACCAGAGATTACAGAGAGAAAGTACTTTTGAGAATTTAAAACATTACAGGTCGACCAGAAATTTGCTAAATAAGATTATTAAGAAGAGCAAAAAGGCGGCAGAAATTAATTTAGCTCAAAGTAATAATAAAGATCCAAGAAAATTCTTTAGCTATTATAGAATTAATAACAAATCTAATAGTGATAAAATTAGGGCCTATTAAATATGAAGAGATTTGAAAGAATCTGATGAGGAAATAGTAGAGGTTCTTAATGATCATTTTTCTTCAGTATTTACACAAGAGAATCAAGATAGATTAATTGATGATAATTCTAGGTCAAGGGAAGTAGTGTTGAATACCGTTGATATGAACAGGGAAATAATTAAAGGGCTTATATTGGAGTTAAATAGTAGTAAGTCATCTGGCCCAGCCAACATTCATTCTAGGTTACTCAAAGAAGGTGTAGATAGTATTGTAGTAGCTCTTGAGAAGATATATACTAGATTACTAGGGTTTGGAGAAATACCCAATGATTGGAAATTAGCGAATGTAGTGCCAATTTATAAAAAGGAAGTAAAGAGGATCCGAATAACTTTAGGTCGGTAAGCTTAACTTCTATCGTTTATAAAATCCTTGAGAATATAGTTAAGAAGGGGATTTCTGACCATCTAGAGCAGGGGTTGCCAAACTTTTTTCACAATGGGCCAGATGTCGTAGAGAATGACGAGCGCGGGCCGCATAACCATTTTGTTCAATACAATATAGTGAATACACAAAAGATAAAGACGACAAACATATCTATTTACCAATACACAAAAAATAAAGACAACAAGCATATTTATTTACCTAAAAGTTATAAAAGAAGGCGTCGTTAGCAATAAGATAGTATTATCACAGCTAGTGCACACATATCCGAGTCTCACAAACTAAGCAGCAAAAAAGGTTAGTGAGATTTGTGAAATTGGCGTTTAGCTTTAATGGTATCATCAATATTTGTTTTATAATTGCTGCATCCAATAAAGAGAATTTCATTCAAATGTTCATTTGTGACACAGTGCAGTGGCGGGCCGGATGAACTGACTTCGCGGGCTGGATCTGGCCCGTGGGCCGTAGTTTGAGACCCATGATCTAGAGAATAGTAGGTTAATGAATGATTCACATCATGGGTTTAGAAGAGGTAGATCGTGTTTAACAAATTTACTGGATTTTATGGATTAGGTTACTAAACAATTAGATAAGAGAGAGAATGTTGATGTAATTTACTTAGATTTTAGCGAAGCTTTTGATAAGGTTCCACATAGGAGACTAGTTCACAAATTAAAAATGTATGGGATATGTGGTAAGGTTTTGAATTGGATAACTGAATGGCTGAAAGACAGGAAACAGAGAGTTGTGCTGAATGGAGTGAGGTCACAGTGGAGGGACGTTATCAATAGCGTACCTCAGGGATCCGTTCTAGGCCCTTCACTATTCATAGTTTATATAAATGATTTTGGGGAGGCTGTAAATAGCAAAGTGTCAATTTTCGCTGATGACACTAAATTGGCAGCTGTAGTTAAAGAAGTTGAGGGTAGCTTTAAAGTGCAGAGTGACTTAAATAAGTTATTAGCTTGGACTCAGAAGTGGCAGATGACTTTTAACCTTAAAAAATGCAAAGTTCTTAACATGGGAAGAGACAATAGGGAATTTAGCTATGAAATGTATGGGCATTGGCTAAATTCAATTCAGAATGAGAAGTACTTAGGCGTAGTAGTAGATAGGTCACTGAAGTTTTCAAAGCAGTGTATTGAGGCAAAAAATAGAGCAAATAGGCTGCTAGAATACATTTAGAGGAATGTTAGATACAAGAGTAAAGAGGTTATCTTAAAACTCAACAAGTCGTATGTTAGGCCACATTTAGAGTACTGTATGCAAGCATGATCACCACATTTTAGACATGACATCAACCTGCTAGAGTCAGTACAAAGGAGGGCAAGAAAAATAATACCTTTCCTGAAGCACTTTGAATATGAAGATAGACTGAGGGTACTAAATATGTTCTCATTTGAGAGAAGATGTGTGAGGGAAGATATGATTGAGCTTTTTAAAATCGGTTCTGGGCTGGGTAAGTTGGATTTAACAAGTTATTTGAATTGGAAGTTAGTAATAGGACTAGGGGTCACCACTTAAAAATTAAAAAAACAGATGTGCAGGTTGGATGTTAGAAAATATTTTTCACCAATAGAGTGATAGTATAGCAATGCCTCTGGGCATTCCTATAATAAAAACCTCCTGGGAAACTTATATATATATATATATATATATATATATATATATATATATATATATATATATATATATATATATATATATATATATATATATATATATATCCATTATTATGTAAAATTCATATTATGAAATACTTTAACTGTTAATTTAATCATTCAATTATTTTACCTTAACTTTGTCAATTTCATCGTTCAATTATTTTACTTAACTTTTGTAAATTCAATTATATTTTATGTACAACTTAATAATTAATTCATTCATTCATTAAATAATTAAATAATTAATTAATTCATTTATTTTACTTGTCAATTCATTTAACGTACTACTGTTTCAAATATCATCTCTCAAAATTTCACACACATACAAACAAACACACGTTTTCAGCTCGACCAAATAACACACTATTCTTTCCCATTCGATTCGCCATTCTTCGTATAAAGGTCGTAATAATTCCTTCTACAATTAGTCATTTCCCTCCAAACAAATCGTACTTAGTTTAATGCCACTTTCTCTCACAATTTGCAAACAACCATACGAGAGTGGATCCTAATTATATTTACTTCTCATATTGCAGCCCAGTCGACTCGCAAAAATTCTTCGTATAAAGCCCCGAATTCACAGTCCATCATAGTCACTATATTATTCCCAATATTATTAGCCATATTATTTCACTCTATTATTCCACTATATTATTTCATATTTATTTCACATACTTCAATTCTCTTCGCATCTTGTTACTGCAAATCATATGTTACAATATCTTACATTGTATACCTAATCTACTTATCTCATTGTATATTCGTTGATTCTATGAATATATTTATATTTGTCTAATTGTTTTTTTTTTAAACCCACTTCATTATTTCAAAATTTATTTCGTTGTCGTCTTAGGCCTAAAAACTATCCACCGACAACTTCGATCAAACAAATTTATGGTTATGGTTTTCGAAACGCTATTTAGGCTGATTTATTAACAGAAAATAAATCACATGTATAACCATATACAATAGTAGATTACTCAAATAGTTTGCCATCTGAGACGGTAGACAGTCCTAACTTGAGTGTATTCAAACGCAGATCAGATGATTATATGGGGAGGGAGGGTTAACTTCGCGGGGTATTCTAGACTCATTCCTGTGGATGCAGTTTTGTATTATTGTATACTACGATTGATTTTGATTTTGATGAGTCATGATGATGATGCTTTTTGTTTTTGACACATTCCTGTGTATGGTTCGAATTGTATATTGTAGATGCATGAAATAACACAATCCTATGGATGCATTTTGTGGGTGGGTTTTGACAGATGCGGATGACCTTGTGGCTTTTGTCATCAGTGAAATTATGTTATGTTATGTCATAGAGTCATCAATATTTTCAATAGCAAAATAAAACTGAGTATCATCAGCGAAAAACTTTACACGAAGACCATATGTCTCGAGAACCCTTGATAAACCTATTGTATATACACAGAAAAGAACAGGGCCCAACACACTACCCTGTGGGAAACCTCTATCAAGTCTTTCAAATGATGAAAATGACTCAGCAAATTGTACATAATATTTCCTGTCAGTTAAGTAATCTTTTATAAAATCCAGAGCACCATCAATAACTCCCACAGACCTCGAGTCATCAAAATGTAAATCATGCAGCGCAGTCTCAAATGCAGCATTCAGCTCGAGTAGGACTAAGATGGCACATTTACCATCAATTATTCCCAATAGGTCACTGACTACTGAGCAAATTGCTGTTTCAGTAGAATAATTATGTCTGTAGGCTGACTGGCGATCCGGCAAAGCTTTAACTAGTTGTAAATGATTTTTTAATTGATCTAGAATTACGTACTCTAATATTTTGGACAAAAAAAGATAAATTTGAAAGTGGCCGGTATGAGCTTAACATCTGTTGATCAAGCGCACCCTTCAACACTGGCTTTACAATGGGATTTTTCTCTGACACTGGAAACTTGCATGTTAAAATAATAGAGTTTACAATCATGAAAATAATATCTAACATATTTGAGAAATTATTGGCATCCAATATATGAGATATTGGCATTTGATCTGCCTTCTTTGCTGTCCCAATTACCTGAATAAGACGATTTTTTTCAATAGTACAAAAATATTCAGATAATGTACAGTACTTAGTTGAGCAACTACCACAAGAGGCCTATACACAAAGCTATTAATTATGATAACAATCTTGATCTTAAAAAAAAATCAAGAAAGGTAGTTGCTAAATCATTAGCAGTAAAACCATCTGGGAATACCTTCTTTTTGGTATTCCAACTTAAATTGTTTAATATCCTGTAAAGCTTTACTATACTAGATTGAGGCGGATCACACTCTAGAATTTTATGAAACTGGTGATGAGTGGTATTCAAATGATGAATATTGGTGAATAGAACATACTTTTGGCCGAAAAGTTAAATTCTGATTCATCTAACCTACATACATTTGAAGTTGAAATATTGTTAGTTCTGGGTCATTTACTATATTTTACTATTATTTTAGTTACCCATAAAATATCAAATTTACTGTTTTCTATCATCAATACATTTATGTAGTCTGAAAGATATTTGTCTAAAAAAATGTAAAAATGTATTAGAGAGACATGAGAAATAGGAAACCTGTTAAAAATTACCCTTAATTTACGAGAAGTTTGGTCTAACTCCAAAATTGCAAGTAGCCAGAACTCATTACTTAGTGGAAGGCAATATTCTAGTAGTATTGCCAGTTCTGGTAACTATTATAACTGGTAACTGTTTATAGAGCATTTACATTTTATTTGAATGTTAGACAAGGCTGCGGATCATTTTAGAATAACATAATTTTGGGGGTAGAGATTATTTCTTAATCTAATTGCCATCTTTTCCTTTGCAGATATACCTGCGATTAGTGTGACAATGGCGAAAATCAAGACAAGGTTCAAATCAAGTTCTCATCTGACTAATTTTGTTAGGACTGGGAAAGAGCTGATGGTGTCTGAGCTACCAACAATAAGAGATATTTTGAGGTACGGCATCTACCTGAGGAAGCAAAGTGAAGATCACTGGAGAAATTATGAAGTGGACCAGCTAGTAAAAGACATGTATCAGGGCTTGATTAATCGGTGGACCAAAGCTAATGCTTTCTTCAAACCACATGTTGTAAATCAAAAGGTCATAATAATATCAAAGCTTAAGGAGGTGTCGAAGGAGGCAGTAAGAGTTTTTCCTGGTAAGGAAAAAAATGAAGTAAAAGAGAGGTTCATTGCAAATTTGATAAGTTATTTGATATAATGACATGAAAATGTCAAATTTCCAGTTGCGGGGAAGTAGGTTGTAATAGATGTGAGACTGAAGCCCACATTAACTGCTGGTGTAGTAAAGAGAAAAAAATACGTACTAGGGAACAGGCTTTTATTAAAGGGCAAAAGGAGAAGGTTAGAAGTAAAGGTACCTTTCAAATTGGAGGTCCTGATATTCCAAAGCATACTAGACAATTAATAGCTTCAGAAAGGAAAGAAAAAGAAAGGATGGCAGAAAGAAAGATAAAAAAATAAGGAGGAAAGCGCTGTTTTAGCAGGAAAAGCAGCAAGAAACGAAATCGAGCATTTTTTGGCAGAAGGTGAAGATCTGGAGGCAGAAAATTCTGATGGTGACAAAAGTTTGGGTTATGAAGTAACGTTTGAAGCTGTCCAAGAGCCGGAATCTTGGACAGCCGGAATCTTGAAAGAATTATGATAATATTCCAAATATTGCTCTTGCTAGTATAAGGTATGGTGTCGGATTGAGACCAACTGCAGCTATAGCAACAGCAGCTTTAATACCTTCTGGATTCCTTAATGATGAGGATACAAGTAAAGTAATTGATAAGAATAAAGTTAAGAGAGCACAGGGAAAGCTAATGATAGTTATTGAACATGAGTTTGAGGAAAACTTAGTGAAGGATGGAGGAATTTCTTGTGTTCTCTTTGATGGACGAATGGATGTGACAAATTTTATGATGGAGGCAGAGGGAAGTGAAAAATTGTTTCCAACAAAAACAAAAGAGGAGCACTACACTGTCATCAGTGAGCCTGGGAGCAATTACTTCTTCCACTTTGTCCCAGAAAAGGCTACAAAAGAAGAATCACATGCAGAGAAGATCGCTAAGGCTATGTTTGCATGGCTGGGGGAAAGGGTTTTGGATAAAAGCTTAATGGCCATTGGAGGAGACTCCACGAATGAAAACACAGGTGTAAATGCTGGAGTAATGCGAAAAATGGAGCTCCATTTGGGCAGAAAGCTCGTTTGGTTGGTCTGTAACCAGCACACTGAGAAACTCCCTCTTTGTCATCTAATTATCAACCTGGATTGCCCAATACTATCTGACAACAGATATTCCGCACCAATAGAAAAGCTCCTTGACTCTGTTACAGACTTGGATATCAACCCAAATTTCACTCAAATATCTTTAGGTCCTCCTCTTACCAAGATACCTCAGGAAGTGGTGCAAGGTCTTTCCACTGATCAACACTACAGCTATTGAATTGTATCGGCAATCAGAGATGGGGTGATTCTTATTGGAAATAGGACCAGTAAACCACAGTCGCTGGATGACCACAGCTAACAGGCTTCTTCGGTTGTGGGTGTTAAGGCATGAGCTCAAAGGAAAAGCCTTTAGGAATCTACGACTCATTGTTGAGTTCATCATTGGTGTATATTACCTATGCTGGTTTAACGTTAAGATTAAGCACTCTTGGACCGAGGGACCTAGGCACATTCTTTCTCAACTTCATTGCCTTAAGTCTCAGAAGAAGGAGGTGTTAGATATTGTTTTGCTAACTGTAAAGAGATCAGCTTGGTATGCATACAGTGAAGCCATCTTCCAAACCCTTTATGCTCTGAAGATCAGGCGGAGAGAACTGAAGGGGTGGAAAAAATATATATTGTCCTTTGCGAATTTGACCTTCCTCCAAGCTCACGTCGAGACTTGCTCCCGCGGTAGCTCCTCTGCTCTTAACGCTTGGCCCAGCTGAGTGGGTTCGATCCTATCTTTTTCTCTTTCGTCCATTCTTCCTGGGCGATTAGGGTCAGACCCCTTGTGGCTGACCCGGGACTTCAGGGGTCGTCGGTAATTGTCTCATACGTCTTCGCCTGCCGGCTTTAGCCTATCTATAGAAACCGTGTCTCTCCTCCCATCCGGGAATTCCAATTTGAAGACTTCGTTGTCGCGTTCGATTACCAAGAAGCGACCCGCGTAGGGCGCCTCAAGAGGTCTCCGCACGCGATCAACTCTGACCCAAACGTAGGATGCACCATTTAGGTCAGGTGGCACGTAATGCTTTGGCACTGAGAGGAGATTCAAGCCGATTCACGTCCAAAATATATCTGGGCCATCGTTGTAGCCAGTTCCTTTATGAATTTGCAGTGTGCTTTGGACGAGTCCGTGGAAATCAGCGGTTTTGGGCGTAATAGTGTCGTGCCGGTTACTGCTGTGAGAGGCAAAAGTCCCGAATTATTCGGTAAGGCACGAATGTCTAGTAAAATTATTAGTAGTGCCACCAGCCACTCTTGTTTGCGAGCCATTATTGATGATTTGACCACCGTTTCCGGAGGCAACGAGGCTAGCACTTGCTAAAATTTAGTTTCTTCTTTTGTTATTTTGGAGTTGTTAACTTGTGCCTCAATAATTCTGAACCAGCTCGTCACTGATGCTTCATTGAATAGCGGTGCTTCAATGGCCACGGCGTCGACCATATCCAACTCACCTTATTTACTTTGCTGGTTCTCCATCATTAATCTTCCCTCTTCTTCTCATCTTAAATCCTTGGATCTTCCGCGTGTTACAATTTTGTGGAACGACGGCAAAAGGTCACCAGTTATGGGGTGGAGGCGATGATTTTGACTTTGTTTGCTTTTCTGTTATTGCTTCCACCCCCCACCCCCCGTATGTTAATGGGGCTTGCCTCTGGAGTGGTAATCCTTCGTACCAATAGAGGGTTTGGTTGTCCGGTTAGTGGTAACTTTGCCACTCGAGAAGGTGAGCTTGGTAGGATTGGGATAACGCTTGCCACCGGCAATAGTAACAAGTTATTTGAATGCGCAACGGAAATATCCCTTTAGGTAGCCTTTTACTTGATCCGAGAAGAGGGTACCAACTTAGATGAATAACATAATCTGTTTATAGATGTAAACGAGTCTCAGTCTATTTATTTTACTTTGCAACAAAATAGGAAGTACTCCGAGTATAATTTCACAGTTCGATTTTACAACAAAGTAATGCGGGAATATGGTAGAGCGACCGGGCGATTATAATGATCGACTTATTGAACAAAATAAACGCGTAATAATTAAGATAATAATAATGAAAGACTCTCTCTTTTAACCTCTCTACACCCCTTTATAAAAGGGGAAAACTTCCAGCATCATGCCCCGTCTACAAATGACGTTGGCGCAAATGATTGGCTGCTCATTCCTTTATCTCGACTCCTGATTGGCTTAAATTAATCCTTTATTTAATTCTGATTGGATTGCGTCTACACTGCCGTACCTCGCTATTGGCCAATATTTCTAGAAGCCGGATCTTTATTATTAGGCTTATATTTGTTTAACTTCTGGCTATCTTTTTTACAGAATGGTGAAATGCTATTATCACACGCCCTTTTATTACCTCCAGACATTCTTAGTTTCCTAATGTTTACTTCTCTGGCGCCTGTCTGACTTAAGTCCACATATTGAGACTACCACTATATTACAGTAAGAAAATCGAGCCTTTATCTCGACCTTCTAAACTCGCTCTCTCTTCCTTACCTCGGGTTCTGTTGTGTAGGCTATCTACATGTACACCCTTCAGGTGAATACATGTGTGACCTACAGTATCTTCCCATCAATCCATGGAGATCTGTCTTTGATTGATATATTTTTTCTTGAAAGGGACACCTTATATCATATTTATCTTTGATTACCTGATTATAACTACTTACTAGACAGTCAGCACAATCCAACTTTAACAAATCTTCATTATGTATACATGGATAAGAAAGTCCTTGCCTAATTTTCTGAACAACCTCAACATGAATATTTCTGGAGAAAAATCTGATTTCATTCTAAAGTAAATCTTTTTAGTAAATCTAGACTTTGGTAACAAAATCTTAAAAGATACTATTTTATGAACAAGAGAAATAGTACATTCAAACTCAATGCTTAGGTCACTTATTAAATTTAAAGTAACATCCCCAATTGCAAGATCCAGATAGAGCATGATCAGTTGATGACGTAGAAGTATTTATATTATTTATTAACTGATATTACTCCAATAATTCACAAAATATGATCCTAACCTGATTATTAACATCCTCCATCCATATATTAAAACCTGCAACAATAAGAACTTTAAAAGATAACATATCAATCATATCAAACAATATAAAAAATTCCTCAAAAAATAGATTAATACTAGAAGAAGGTGGTCTGTAAACTAGAACCAAGGACACCCATTGTTTTTTACATTTAAAATTCACCTCCATGAACTCAAAACTACTTACATTAACTCTTTTGATGACCTTACTATGAGAAAGAGCATCAGAAAAAAAACCTCTTACTCCTCCCCCAAATCCATCCTCCATAGGAGCATGGAGATAGGTTTGTGAAGTAGCGGTCATTTCATTTATGTTTGCCCTATCCATTTTACTTAACCAACTTTCCGTTATAGCCAATATATTAAATAAACTCTTATTCAATATATCTATTATATCTAGTATTATTGCCCACAGATTGAATATTTACAAGACCACACGTAAAAAATTCAGCCTCAGTACCCATGGTCAGTGATTGAAGAAATTCTCAAAATCTGTGCCAAAGCTCTACAGCTCTTAGCGTTAACTCTGTGGTCAGTATCAGGTCTTTTCTGCTTAACGCAGTTAATACGTTTTGAAGTAGTTGATATACAATCTTTAATTCCATGATTCTCAGAACAGTTACCACAGATCTTGAGCTGATCCTTAAATTTAAAATCCTTCTCAGAATGACCATACCTTTGACAGAAGAAACAAGTCAGCACATGTTGGTGTTCTAGCGCTAGTTACCGTTGGGTGCACTCTCTGGACAGATGTTACTGAATGTGAGGGTATGGAACGTACATAATCGCATGCCGCCAGACGATCGTGGGAACGAAAGAGATTTGTCGTTTGAGTTGACCTTCGTCTCCTCTCCCCCCTCCCCCTCCCCCGACATTCTACCGCTCTCCTCCGCCTTCCCCCTGACCTAAGTCGTTATCCGCGCCAAACCCCCACAACAGGCGACAGGAAGTCTGACGAAAGAAGGCCTATCTCACAGAGAAGCCTAAATTCTATTTGACTTATTTATGATACCAAGGAGATTGTCCAGAAGGCGCCGCGATAAGCGAATTGTCGTATAGGGAATCTCTCTCTCTCTCGATTTCACACAGTCCGCGGTATAAATAACAACGCCTTTCATCCCTCAGCAGAAGTGTTCCAGACCTACTCGCGTAACCCTCACGTTAAACGAGAGTCGTTGCCGTAACGTATCGACTGCCAAGGCGAACCCGCTGAGTTAACCTGGTCACTGCCTCAAAGAGTTCCTGAGGCAAATCCCGCCCGGCAGAGTCTGTGACTAGAAGAATACGTTCTGTTGCTCAACGTAACTTGAGAAATAAAAAAGAACATCCAAATAGTTACTGGAAGTAACTATTTGTTAGTGTCACATCCAGTTAGGAGTGAACTAACCGGAACTGCAGTCAGCAGCCCCGAACCCGTCATATTATCCTCCCTCTCCCCGAGAACTCGTGTTAACGCCACCCGAACCACCCCGTCTGGACCAGAGTAGTCGTCTCTCCAATCCATCACAATTAATGGTAATCTGTAAACCCAGTGTCCCTCTATTCTTAAATTACTTATTTAATTAACAGTAATTGATACTCCCATTAAGTCATTATAAATCTATGCGCTTAACGTCAATGTTATCCTCCCCTCTAGTTAAAGAGATTCAAGTGAGTCATTCTCTGATCTTGAAATTTATAATTGCTGTCAACCCGGACTAATCCGTGTTTAATATTTAATCCTTATTTACCTAAATGCCCGTTTAACTAAAGCTACTAATTATTATTTTGGTGTAAAGTAAAGTTTATTTTTGTACGTGTGTTTATTTGGTGGCTCCTCCTTTTGACGTAACCTTGGCAAGACTTTAATTAAGAATCCCTTCGGCTAATTTATTCAACCTGTTTTATGCACTCTTAGAATTTAACAATCACAAACCTCCCCCCCAGGAACAAGTGGGACTTTTATAGTGAGAATCCTGGCCGTGTCAAAACCTGCCTCTAATCAGCCATCGCACGTTCACTAGGAATTAAAGCCTATATATAAATAATGATCGTAGATTGAGTCATAGGGTCTCAATACCATCGACTTAAACAAAAGCGGTGTGTCCAGATCAAGGACTAGAATAATTAATGGACCGGACTATGAGCAATTCTACGACATTTATAAAAGTGGTGTCAGCTTTAAGGGGTTAATTTTTTGAGAAAGCGAACTCATATAGCCTAAAACTTGCCAACGTCCAAGGAAGCCCAAATAAACTAACGTAAATTTTAATAATTATAGTCTATTCCTCGAAGGAATGCAAATAATGACCATTAATAATCCTTTCCAGATAGCAAAAACAAAGCTAGGAAAATATTCGCTATTTGGGGGGTTACTTATTAGGAACAATCGCAGTTTCTAATTCTCTTACCAGGTGCGTAAGTTCTTTCGTGAGTCACCAGTTGCGTCAGCAAGAGCAGCAATGGCTTCACAATCGTTTGAAGTTTTCGTCAAGCAAGGACAAGCTCTCGGTCTCACAGGACAGGAACTAAAGGAATTCGTCCAAAGTAAACAGCGAGAAGAAAGAGCACGTGAAATGGAAGTAAGAAAATAAGCGTTAGAATTTGAAGAAAGAGAAAGGATTCGAAAACATGAAAGAGAATTAAGCAGAGACCAAGTTGAAGTCAGTTCTGTTGGATCCCGTGATCATCAATCCCAGGCCCCCACTATGAAACTTCCTCATTATAAAGACGAAAAGATTTGTGCTCATACTTAACACATTTTTAAAAGATCTTCAAGGTAAACGGATGGGCCATAGAATCCGAAGGAGTCAGTAGATTGCTCCCATTGCTTAGTCCGCGCTTAAGGGAAATTTTCATCTCGTTACCACATGAAGCCACAATAGACTACAGCACATTGAAGGCCAAATTGCTATCCGCCTTCAACTTGAATCCTCAGTTCTACCGCGCTAAGATTAGATCGGCTAAAATCCAGCCTGGTCAAACTTATCGAAATTTTGGATATATCCTGAAGCGAAACCTCCAGTTCTATCTAGAATCCTACAAAAGTCGAATCGTAGTATGAGGCCCTGATTGACTTTATGTTAAAAGACCAGCTATTGTTCACCCTCCCCCAGGAGATCTGAGCATTCGTGCAAGACCGCCGAGCGTCTACCTTTCAAGAATGCCTTGAGGAAGCTGATCTCCATTCGACAAATCATAGCCTATACCCACAGGATAACCGGAAGAATAGTCCCCCATCCCCGAAGAGTAAATTTAGTTAATGGAAGTCCCAACAAAGGAAACTCCCTCCATTCATGAGGACCACAGCCCCGTTCAGGCCAAAGAATAAGCCTTTTGTAGCCCACGAAGACAGAAAACCCCCAGTCTTCAATACCCCCTACAATAACCAGCACCAGAATACGCAGGTTATATGCTACTCCTGCGGTTCCCCCGGCCATTATAATTTCCAATGTGTACAGAATTCCAGCCTACGTCCCACCCAGAGCCAGCAAGTCCATCCCCCTCGTCTTCATCCCTACAGGAATTAAGCTGTTCAAGACAAATATGGGGCGAAAAGATTTGATACACTTTCCAACCCTCCACACTATTGAAAGTGAGCTGAAAGAAGATTATATTTTAGTATACATTGACCATTTGGAGAAATTGCATAGTGATATGGAAGTTAGGTTCAGAGATCTTCTACAACTGGACATTCCAGGTTGGGTGGTGTACTCATTTGGAATTAATGCAGCTGATGTTGATATCAGATTTCAAAAAGCCTTATTGAGTTACAGAGTGATCAAACTTCCCTGGCTAGATTTAAGCATGGTGTCAGGAACTTATGGACAAGTCATGAAATTGCTATGAAATACCCTTTGCTTTGGGACGAAGTAAAATTATATTTTATTGCTTTTCCTACTTCTTATCTGGTTGAGTCGGGATTTAGTAAAGTGTTACACCTCCTATCAAAAGCTCGCAGCCGCTTAGAAATAGTAAGAAGAGGTGATCTTCGTCTGTCTCTAACAACTATAGACCCTGATATTGAAAAACTTGTGAAACTGCATGAAGCACAAGGATCGCATTGAATGAATAAAGAGTTGATATATTTATTTCATTTTGCTAAAGGATTTTATTTTTTGAGACTAATTATTTATTTTAAAAGAGTATTACATTTTTGTTAATCACTGTTTAATTTTTGCTATGTTTATAGTCCTATATATGTGACAAATATAATTGTACTTAATACAAATAGCTGTTTTAATATATTTTATCCTTTAAAGTAGAGTTAAACTGCATATTACCTACTGAAAATAATGATTATGGGCCAAAGGAAAAAATAAGGTACCTAAAGGGGCCATAAGCCAAAATCGGTTGGGAACATTGCTTTAGATGACGTAATTAGGTGTTTTAATAGAGACGTAAAAACCACTTTAAAAAAACACAAATCAATTATGGACTTAGGCTCTTCTAGTGGCTCTTCTTAATCCTATTTTATGGCCTAATAAAAACTCCTAAACCAGGAAACCCAATAAGACAAATCATAAGTGCCACTGTTTCAATTCAATATAAACTTTCAAAATACTTAGTAAATTTACTTTCCCCTATCTTAGGAACTATATTCCCTTCGCATATACAAAAATCCCTTGACCTTTGCAATTAATTAAACAATATGAGAGTAACATCAGATCTGAGACTAGTCAGTTTTAAAGTTATCTCTTTATTCACCAAAGTGACCATTGATGACTTATTAGACTTCCTAGCCTCTATTCTAAATGCTTATGACCTCCCTTTACCAACAAATACGATTATTGAGCTTATTTGTTTATGTATTAAAAAAATTAAATTTAGTTTCAACGGCCAATTCTATGAACAAGTGTTTGGCATGGGTATGGGTAATCCCTTATCTCCCTTATTGTCTAATTTATATATGGCATTTTTCGAAATTAGGTTGATCCCTACTCTTTGGTCTACACAAATTGTTTGGTTTCAGTATGTTGATGACATCCTGGTAATTTTAAACAACAGTTTTGACATCGATAGTTTTCTTTTAATTATCAACTCATTGGTTCCGTCAATTAAATTCACCGTAGAAAAGGAAATAAATAAGAGCCTTCCATTTTGGGATGTCCTAATAATTAGATAACCACATAGATTTAAATTTACTGTTTATAGGAAACCGACAAATAATTTATCTTATGTCCATTTTTATTCAAGTCATGCCAAAAATATAAAATCTGCTGTTTTTTTCTCCATGTATCTTAGGGCTCTTAGAATATGTAGTCCCGACTATATAGGTAAAGAATACACAAAAAATTAAGATATTGCTACCAATTTATGCTACCCAAAGTACTTTATAAAAAAAATGTATGAATATAGCCCAAATAAACATTTTATAATTGTAAATTAGGGACAATAGAACCTCGTAAAAACCTATTAATTTTACCCTATCACGATAATTTTATGTCTGTAGTGCCCATTCTAAAACAACTTAATATTAAGGTAGCCTTTAAATACAATCATACATTAAAAAATCTCTTAAAAAGTATAGCCCCAATAATGATAATAATGTAATTTACTGAATTATATGTTTAGATTGTAATTTATTCTATTTAGGCCAAACTTCCCAAAATGTTTCCGTAATGACCCAAGAACACAAAAATGCAGTAATTAAGGGTTATCTGAATAATGCCTTAGCTGTCCACAATTCCAAGATGGGACGCGGAATTAACTGGTCAAAAAATGATACTATAATCCATAGTAATGATTTTATAAAGAGAAATATCCTGGAATCATTTTTAATCTCCCACACAAAGGAGAGTAATCTCAACATTAGTCCAGGGCTGTTTTCGCTAAATCCAATTTTATCACTTTTTCTAAAATCCGACTTCTCTGATATCATTAAAATGTTGACCTCATAAGGAAACGTGCTGTGTATAATTACTGGGTGTCTTATTTTTCTTACCATTGAGTTTTAAAATGTCGAATAGACGAAAGTACTAACTCCAATCTGCTTTTTATTCAGTTTCCTTCAGTGGTACATATTCATATTTATAGTTATCACGTGCTAACTTTAGTGATATTTCCCATATATATATATATATATATATATATATATATATATATATATATATATATATATATATATATATATATATATATATATATTGTTGAAGGCCATTGCGTATTTTGGCTTAACTAATTTCCTTTGGCAACTTTCTATTCTTCTAACTACCTTTTTTATTCCATTTTGTAGATGGTTGATTACTTGTCCAGTATTCAGCTCTTTTTTAAATGAATGTGTTCGGTAAAAAAACAAACTAAATTGCTAAGCTTTCGTTCTTTTTCGATCATCTTCGGAGCGTTTTGATATGTTCTTGACTCCTTTACCGATGTATGAGTGGGGGAGGATCTGGCAGAAAGTGAAAGAAAACGAATTTTAAGGGGTATTTATTTCGCCTTGGCTAAACTTAACGTAAGAGGAAATGAGCATCTCATGTGAGTGGAATTTTTAAAATAGTTTTAATTTTCGATTACTGCTTGTTGCTTGACTGTTGATGGCCGGCTTATCTTCATTTATTAATATGGCTTCTAAGATATTAAGCCTCGCTTTATTAACCTCTTTTCTTTTAATAATGGTGTTATTAACGAGCATATCTCTCATTAGGTTAATATTATTGACATTTTCCATATAATTCTTAGGTCCTCCGTTTTGTAGGTGCATTGTTAACCGTCTCGAAAGTGTGGTAGTTGTAATGCCAATATATTTGGAGTTTTTATAAAGCTAAGAGTCTCTATCGGGGCAGATAAACTCGTAAACTATGTTGGTTGACTTGAGATTCGAGGAGTTTAGTCAGACGATATTTTTCATCAGAAGATTGCTGGCTTTTGTTGTTTTATAATAGATGATTAGTTGGATTTTATCCGTTTGATTTTTAACCTTGATGTTACGGTTAATTATCTCCCTGATGTTTTTTTTCATCTATTTTATAGGCCGTGGACATCTGGTTTCTGTAATATACTTTGATGTTGTTGACTTCTCCATGATTACTTTCAGTTTTATCCGCATGTTTGTAATGGTTATTTAAAAATTATTAGAGTTGTTTGTCAATCATGCTGTTTGAGAAACCACTATTCACAAGAATTTGCTTTACTCGTGCAATTTATTGGTGGAAAAGTTCCCATGTAGAGCAGTATTTATAAGATCGGCGGATGTATGAGCAGATTAGGCCTATTTTATACCTTTCAGGGCATTCACATTCTGCATTGAGGCATCTTCCCATGTCCGTACTTTCTAATATGTACTTTACTGATGTAGCTGTCATTGATGTTATGAACCTCAACGTCCAAGAAAGGGTGTTTATTGCCTGTGCTCAATTCATTAGTGAATTTTAGCACGGAGTTCTCATCAAAATGTTGCTTGATGTTAACAAGATGTTATTCGTTTTGGACGTTGATATATATATATATATATATATATATATATATATATATATATATATATATATATATATATATATATATATATATATATATATATATTGGTTAGGAGAAAAGAGAAAAGCTACGAAAATATGTATATACACAGTTATATATACAAATATCCTCTAATGTACTTACGCGTCCTTTGCTACGTACAAGTATGTTCACTCGTAAGAGTAATCCGTTGATTACGAAGTATAAAAATGCGATTTACTGCAGGGGCCGATAGCGTTTAATTATTTTACCAAATTGCAGTTCAAGGGTATATTTAAAGAGTGAAAACCAAAATATAATTTTAATGAGTCACTAGTTAACATATATATATATATATATATATATATATATATATATATATATATATATATATATATATATTTATATATATATATATATATATATATATATATATATATATATATATATATATATATATATATATATTTATATATACATACGGGAAATATAGGTGATGTAAATAAGGGCAGTTTTGACAGAATATAGATTAATTGATAATTAAGTAACGTTAATTACTCGTTAATCAACTTTTAAATGGGATACTATTAATCAGTTATACAAAGGGAATAATTATATTTCGGAAAGTGGGTTGATTAACGGGAGATACAAACAAGGTCGTTTTACCTTAATGGAGTCATCTCGAGGAAGGGGAATCCTTCAGCGAGTCGGCGCGGGGAAATAGAGACGGACAATGGACGTGACTCTCGGCCGAATATTCTGACAGTGACGAGGATGAAGGGGATGGAGGGGGGGGGGCTGAAGACGAGTGAGTTCACGATCCTCATTGAAGACGGACGATGGCACCTCTGCTCCAGAGAAGTGAAACCTTCAAACAAAGAGACTCTTACGCGGCTCGGCGTCAAATCTCACACGGGAAACTGGATATATTTGAGAGAGAAGGGGGTCCAGATGAGACGAGGGTAATCCCGACCAATGCTTCGGGGACGAAAACGATTCGAGGCTTGCTCTGAACGGAGTAAGCCTTCACAAAAGAGATGGATCTACCTGGTGAGATCCAACCTCGATGGTATAAGCGAATACCAGAGACTTGGGGAAACAGACACACAATCTAAACCGAAGGCGACGGGTTCTCAAGCTCAATCTGCAGATATTCGAAAACCCAGGGTATTAATATGACGGCGATTTTTTTCGGTTTGCCCTCGTTGGCAGACTCAGACGACTGGCCCACCACTTCCGGCGGCCGGAGGAATTAGCAGTTATCACCTGACCCAAGTCTTAATGCTTCTTACGATGCGGGTGGGAAAACTTCGGCTAGTAGCTTCCCGAATACGGAGATTAGCGCTTCCTCGGCGAGGTAAAAGCTTTTAACACGTCTAATTTAATTAAATTCACCTGTGAGGCGGCTGAGGGATATTCAAATTTTTCCTTCTTTTTTATTCTCTTTTGGTTCAGAGATTACTCCACGTGGAGTTTTACTTAGGAGACAGAGTTAATGAAATAAATGAAGAGGATATTCCTCTGGGCTTCCCTTTCCCTTACATGCTTGTATCCCTAAGACCAGGTATAAGTCCATCTCACCTTGCAGATGTACTGTATGCATGAAGGAAATATACCATGAGCTGAGATTACTCTATAAAATTAACATCAGGAATGCATCATTCAACTCAATACCAATAAGCAAAGAAATCAAGGAAGACTGAACCCGTTGATCCTCGAGCAACAATGGAAGCGATGGGGGCGATGGCGCGATGGGACGATGCGATCGATAGTCTCGATCACTAAGCATCGCCCAAAGATTTCTGGAATAGAATCAGATGCCTTAAAGGATCGAGCGGAAAGAAGAAGAAGAAGAAGAAGAAGAAGAAGAAGAAGAAGAAGAAGAAGAAGAAGAAGAAGAAGAAAGAAGAAGAAGAAGAAGAAGAAAAAGAAGAAGAAGAAGAAGAAGAAGAAGAAGAAGAAGAAGAAGAAGAAGAAGAAGAAGAAGAAGAAGAAGAAGAGAAAAACATTGAAGAAATATTCAGAAGTTATTGGGATAGAATCTTCAGTATAACTGAAGAAGAAAACGAAGACTACGACATAGAGTTCAAAAGCAACATCATAGATTAGTTTAACGAACATATACATAGGATGCAACACTACCACCAGGTGGAAAGACAGCGCGACGAAGACGCCGAGATTACCGAAGAAGAACTACTCGTCGCACTCCGCTCATTCCAACAGAAAGCCCCAAGACAATCAGGGCTTACAAAATTTAACTTCGCAAAGGCACCAGCAAATACCATCAAAGGAATGAGAAGAATATTCAACGCTTGTATGAACACGGGATACTTCCCAGATGCTTACCAAACGGCAAAAATGATCTTCTGGCCGAAACATGGGAAGTACCCGAGGTTCAAGGAGAGCTAGCGTTCAATTCCACTCCTGGACTTTGTCGGGAAGCTCTTCGAGAAGATCCTCAACCGAAGGCTGGTGTCCCACCTGGAGGAGAAATCCCTCTACAACCCATATAAATTTGAGTTTAGAAAAAAAAAGTACAGAGATGGCAATAAATGTCATCATGGAAAGGCTAGCCCAAGCCTAACGGGAAAGGAATTACGTGGACATTGTTTGTCGGGATGTGTCAAAGGCTTTTGATAAGGTGTGGCAAGTGGGAATACAATATAAGACCTCACGACTGTTCCTAAGTGAAAACTTAGAAAGAACTCTCTGTGACTATGTCATGAAGAGTGTGATGTACGTCAGTATAGGGTGTACGGACGGACCGAATTTTCCCCTCACAACGGGAGGCACGCAAAGGGGGGGGGGTTGCCTCCCAGTCTCTACTTGATAAACACCGCAGAAGTCCCAGCCCTTGCGAACCCCTCTTGCCTCAACATTAAATTCGCCGATGATTTCATCCAGATAATCACTTGTCCATAGTGGAACGCGCCTATGCAAGCTCGTATAACAGCAGCAGAAATTGAAAGACTAAACTTTTACGAGGCACAATAGAAGATTCGAACGAACCGTGAAAAGTTCAAAATAGTTCCCATCGGTAGGGTGGGGGGATACACGCTATCCCTACACCACGGAGTGCAATGTACTCGGAATGAGGATTATCTCAATTAGGTACAGGAAGCACGTCGAATATAGAATCTCCAAGGCATCATTCACACTCCCCCATTTTTAATTCACCAATTCTTGTCGCTCAGAATTCAATACTTCGTGTTGAATATATATATATATATATATATATATATATATATATATATATATATATATATATATATATATATATATATATATATATATATGAGGGGCGGTCAATAAGTTTTGCAATTCGGATATAAGGAAACGAGTTATGAGTAAAAGTGTTTTATTATTTTTCAATATAACTACCCTCGACTTCAATGCTCTTTCGCCACTTGTCCCTGAGGCTTCGAATTCCCGACAACCAGAAATCTCCCGAATTCTGTTCAATCCACTCCTGGACATCTTCATCGTCCCTAAGCAGGCGTCCACGCAGTGAAGCCTTGAGCTAGCTGAATTAAAAGTAGTCACTAGGGGCCAGATATGGACTGTAGGGGGAATGGTTGAGCTTCTCGAATCTGCACTCGCGCCAAGCAGCTTGTGCAACTTTGACCTTGTGGACTTTGATGACGTTGAAGTCGATCATGGGGCGTGGGGGTTCTAGGGACCCAACGGGCAGAGACCTTGGTCATGGCCAAATTGTCGTGGATGATGTTGATAACACTTCCATGTGATATTCCAAGTTCTCACTCGAATTCTTCGATTTTCGAGGATCATCCTCTCCACACGGGCCACATTGTCCTCGTTGGTCACGTCTGACGGGCGTCCTGGACGGGGGTCATCTTCAATGGACTCACGACCATGGCGGAACTCCATATTCCAGCGAGCAATGGTTGCATAGGAAAGGGCGGTGTCGGTGTACACTGCAACCATGCGTTCATGGATCTCTTTTGCATTCTTGCCTTCCTTGGTCAAAAATATGATCACTGCCCGGTGCTCAACCTTCTCCATTGTTGAAATATTTGTGACTGACGATCTGTGATCAGCTACTGCTTCTTAAATAGACGAGGAAGGAGAGTGCGGCTGCAGGTCCTGACTTGTCATAAACTTGTCCTAACACCCCCACAAACAGCCACACCCCTTCTTCTGTTTTGTCCTACCGATTCGCAAAACTTATTGACCGCTCTTCTTATATATATATATATATATATATATATATATATATATATATATATATATATATATATATATATATATATATATATATATATATATATACGTCTAGTTGCCCGCAAAGTAACTTCGTGACGTGCCGTTTGTCCCGTTAATAGGCCAATATTAGAATAAAGTATATTTTTGCCATGTCCTTCTTTTACCTCGATTTACCCTGAAACCTTCGGTAAGCCCAGCCAAAATAAGAACACAGGTAAGAGATCATCCTTGGAGTCAGATACTTAATTCACCTTCACCATATACTTTTCACCCTTATAAACTGGTGCCGTTATAAACTTCCACCCCCTTATACATGCACATGCAATTAACACCAGTGACGGTTCGCGACTAACTAAGAAGTTAAGAGCTACTACCCGTCACATGTACTTTTCTCAAACGCGTACGAAACTTGTTCAAACTTGTATAACTTCAATCTACGAGTATCTACAGTGTAGGGTGAAGAGGAGGAATTCCGGCCAAGGGGAACACCGACCGAATGCTCTGGTACGATAACTATTTCAAATTGCCTGCCACTTACCAATAACACAGCACCCATCCTCAGTGAAAAACACGCGAGCAACAGGTCTCCGCCATCACGACGTCTGTGTTTACCAGGTAAGAAATTGATTTTCGGATGTCTGTTGTTATTTTTCATCGTTCTCATATAGTGTCTCACGTCGGTGAATATGGCGTGATTGTTTTGAGTAAAGTTTCGCTACGATATTTAGCCATATTGAGATGTTATCAAGTGAAATAAAGTGCGTCCTTTCGAAGTGGCCCCATTGCATTATTGTGGAAAATATATGGTGGTACGGGAGAACATCGACCACCAATATGTGGGGGAACACCGATGCGTGAAATTTTGAAGTGCTAAAAATGACACATTTTCTAAGTTGAAGATTTATGAGTATACATACCTTAGGTGGGCCATGTTGCGAAGTTTGTTTTGGGCACAGTTTGCACTCGCTCAGGTACAAAATGGAATTTTTTGGCAGGTTTTTCTACTAATAGGTAGGTGTGCCCCACTCCACCCTACTTTATTTGCAGGATAAACATGACACAGGAGAGAACTTTGTACAAATATGTCATTCATTTTTCCTTAAATTTTGAAAATGGCTATAAATTTAATAAATTTACTATTTTAAATGATAAATTCGGCTATGAAAAATTTATGAGGTGCCCCTCCTTCCCTTGATGCCCTAAGCGCGTGATTAATATGCTTATAGGCTTAATCCACCACTGCACATGTCAGCCCCTTTACGGTAACTTGATAGAATGCTTGGTGGAACGTGGGGAGTCGGAAGAAAAATGGCGGTTTTGTAGGCTTTTAATCTCGGTTCATGGATACCTCAGTTTGGGCAATTAAAATTGCTTTAGGATTGTCTGACTCTTGGTTTTTGACTTAATTGTTATCCTACTAAGATAAACCTGAAGATCGACGGCGCGACCGATGGGACGCAAAATATTTCGTCCCTGTTCCAATGTTTCACCCTTTTTGAGTAAATTTAAGGGGACTGCTCGTGGGGGAGATATCACTGCAGGAGCACTCCCCCTACGATGATCATGAGCTTCAATAACATAACATAACTTCACGGATTACAAAAGCCACAAGGGCCTATCAAAGGTCATCCGCATCTGTCAAAACCCATCCACAAAATGCATCTATAGGATTGTGTCATCATGCATCTACAATTTGAACAATCCATAGGATCGTGTCCGATCATGCATCTGCAATATGCAATTCGAATCATGTAAGAGCGTCGGTAGCGTTTGGTTGTTTTGTCGGCGAGCTCTCTATTCAGTGATGTTTTTTTATTTTGGATTTTTTGGTGTAATATATTTAAGTTTCGGAGTATTACCGATTATTTTGAGCGTCAGCTCGTTTTGGGGGACGGCTCGTCGCGGGGCAGTGCCTACGATGACACTGAGTTTCAATCATTTACGGGGGTCTGGGGGGGCACAGCCCCCCCCAGGATAGAAGCGAAAATCGCCATAAACTTCATCGATTACATCTCAGAAAAAGTAAGGTAAATATGTAGATTATTGGTGCGAACGATGGGACGTACTATTTTGTCCATGTTCCAAAATGTTTCACGTTTTTGGAGTACATTTAAGTTGATGGCTCGTGTGGGGGTAAACACAATGGGGGACTACACTACGATGATCCTGAGTTTCATTAAATTGGGGGGGGGGTCTGGGTGGCACAGCCCCCCAGTATATAATCCTAATTGTTTATAGAATAATAATTCAAAAAGGACTCAAACGCGCATGAATATTCCGACACGAGTGAACGATAATATTTACACACAAATTTTATTTTGGCCGGGCCGCTAATCTACATATTTACCAAAAGTAACCATGAAAAGTAGCTCAAAATAAGCTAGGCCTCTGATCCGGCCGTACTCTACCCAATTACCGTTAACTGTGAGTATTAGACATAATACTAAAGGAATTTTTAATTATATTTTGCAAAGTTTCTCAGTATGGCTGTTGCTTTGGATGAAGTGACTATGCCTTTTGATGTAAGCAGTGTGTTACTTACTTTTGATGATTGTGCCTGTTACTAACGAAGCTAAGGTCAGCCTCCACTCTACACCAGGTTGTCCTTCATCCACTTTCCCTGCCTGGTAGATTTTGGGCAGGGTGTTGTGATAACGGCTGGGATATCCCGGTATTGGTGGGTGGTCTGGTAGTCGACCCAGCCACCTATCCAATTTTCTTTTGAAAATTCCCAGGCTGGTTTCACTTACATTCGGAGATCCCTAGGAAGGCAGTTGAACAACCGAAGTCCATTGTGGGTATAGGAGTTGTGGATCTGGGTCTTCACTTGTTGGTTGTTACCTTGGGTCCCTCAGATATAGCAGAGCCTCCCTTTTCTTGGGTTGTGGTTTGACATAATCCCTATATTTGGTACTCTGTCCTCCAGTATCTTCCATACATATAGCACTATGTAGCACTCCCTTCTCTGCAGGGAGTACATACTTAGTTCCCAGTAGTTTAGGTGTTGTACTCCCTGGATTCTGCTGGTGTAGGTTCGCTGAGGAGCTTCTAGGCCAGCTATGTCCTTGTATGGAGACCAGAGTTGACAGCAGTATTTGAGTCTTGGGAGTACAAGGAATTTCTAGAGGGTCTTCATGCAATGCTCTTCCCTTGTGGTGAAGGTTCTCAATGCCCATCCACTCAATTGTTTTGCAGAGTCAATCGTTTGGTTGGTGTGGTGGGTGAAGGTAGTGTTACAACTCATTCGGACTCCCAGATCTTTGACACGGTCTTTGCTAATTATTGGTTGGTCATTGTAGCAGTAACTAGTTGCCATTTTCAGGGTGTTGTTCCTGCCATAGCGCAGTAATTCAAATTTGTCCCCATTTAGAGCCATGTTGTTTAATGATGCTCACTGCAACACTTTGTTTAGGTTCTCTTGGAATTGTTCTGCATCTCCTGTGCAGGATATTTGCTTCTTGATTCTGGTGTCATCTGCAAATGAGGATGCTACCGAGTGTTCCAAGTTTGTGTCTATGTCTCCTATGTGGATAATAAACAGTAGTGGGCCCAGTACTGACCCCTGTGGTACCCCACTTAACACATTACTTGGTTCAGACAGCACTCTGGACTGCCACTTGTTGGGTTCTACCCATCAGGAAATTGTGAAGCCATCTTCCAAGTGAACCCTTGATGCCGTGGTCTCATAACTTGTTTAGAAAAATACTGTGATCGACCTTGTCAAAGTCTAAATAGATGACATCCTGGTTTTGACCATCTTGGATGTTTTCTAGGACTTTCTCATAGCTTGTCAGTAACTGGGATAGACCTAACATAACATAACATAATTTCACAGATGACGAAAGCCACAAGGGCCTATCAAAGGTCATCCGCATCTGTCAAAACCCACCCACAAAAAGCACCATCGCTAGGGAAAGACAAAATCAAAATCCCCCACAATCTAATATGACAGATGACAAAAGCCACAAGGGCCCCATCATAGGTCATACATGTCAAACGGCCTCTTTTTTAAGGAACCCAAACTCCCAAGAAAACTACATCCAGAGGATTGCGTCCAGAAACAAGGGTATCACCAATCGAGGCTTATCAAGAACTAAATCATGCAGCTATAGATATATACAAAACTTAGGAACCATCACAACCTTCCCTCCCCATAAACTCCCCATGAATGGTCTTTTGCAGTCTCCTTCTTTTCTTATGTTCTTATGTTCTTATGTAACCTACTCTTAAATACATTTAAATTTGGACTACCTACTACCCTCCGCGGCAATTTGTTCCAGAAGTCTACCACTCTATTGGTGCAAAAATATTTTCTTAAATCCGACCTACACCCTTGCCTTTTAATTTTCAAGTGGTGACCTCTAGTCCAATTTCCATCATCTAACTCAAAAAACTTGCTAACATCCAATTTATCTATCCCCCAAATTTTTTTAAAGAGCTCAATCATATCCCCTCTCACACACCTCCTTTTGAACAAAAACATAACATAACGTAACATAATTTCACGGATGACAAAAGCCACAAGGGCCTATCAAAGGTCTTCCGCATCCGTCAAAACCCACCCACAAAAAGCACCATCGCCAGGGGAAGACAAAATCAAAGTCCCCCACGATATAATATAACAGATGACAAAAGCCACAAGGGCCCATCATAGGTTATCCAAGTCAAACGGCCTCTTTTTTAAGGCACACAAACTCCCAAGAAAACTATATCCAGAAGATTGCTTCCAGAAACAAGGGTATCACCAATCAAGGCTTGTCAAGAAATAAATCCTGCAGCTATAGATATATACAAACAATATTAATATATACAAAACTTAGCAACCATCACAACCTTCCCTCCCCATAAACTCATCCAACCTACTCTTAAATACATTTAAATTTGGACTACCTACTACCCTCTGCGGCAATTTGTTCCAGAAGTCTACCACTCTATTGGTAAAAAAAATATTTTCTTAAATCCAACCTACACCCTTGCTTTTTAATTTTCAAGTGGTGACCTCTAGTCCGATTTCCATCATCTAACTCAAAAAACTTGCTAACATCCAATTTATCTATCCCAGAAAATTTTTTAAACTGCTCAATCATATCCCCTCTCACACACCTCCTTTCGAACGAGAACATATTTAATACCCTCAGTCTATCTATATATTCAAGGTGCCTCAGGGAAGGAATAATCTTTGTTGCCCTCCGTTGCACTGACTCGAGAAGGTTAATATCGTGTCTAAAATGTGGAGACCATGCCTGTATATAGTACTCTAGATGTGGCCTAACATAAGAGTTATAGAGTTTAAGAATAACCTCCTTACTTTTGTAACTGACATTTCTCTTAATGAAACCCAGCACTCTATTTGCCCTATTTCTTGCTTCAATACACTGCTTAGAAAACCTTAATGACTTATCTATTACTACTCCTAGATCTTTCTCATCCTGTACTGAGCTCAGCCAATGCCCATCCATTTCATAGTTAAATTCTCTATTATCTTTTCCCATGTTAATAACTTTGCACTTATCAAGGTTGAAAGTCATTTGCCCCTTATGTGCCCAGGATAACAATTTATTTAAATCCCCCTGCACTTTAAAATTATCATCAATATCTTTAACTACAGCTGCTAATTTGGTATCATCCGCAAAAATTGACACTTTATTATTAACTGCCTCCCCAAGATCGTTTATATAGATGACAAATAATAATGGACTGAGAACTGATCCCTGAGGAACCCTACTGATAACGTCCTTCCACTCTGACTTTACACCATTTAGCACTACCCTTTGCTCCCTGTCTTTCAGCCACTCAGCTATCCAATTTGAAACACCCCCACATATCCCAATCATTTTTAATTTATGAACTAGTCTCCTATGGGGTACCTTATCAAATGCTTTACTAAAATCTAAGTAAATTATATCTACATTCTCTCCCTTATCTACTTGATCTGTTACAAACTCCAGAAAGAATTTTAAGTTCTTCCTACTTACATCAATCACTGTGTAATAAATACATTAGTGATTAAAACTATTGGGGAAGATAACCGGCAGCAGTCCTGAGCAAGAATTTTTTTTTTGGTCAGTGTTAACTTTTTCCTTAGTAAATTTCTGAGAGTATGGCTGTTTGTATAGATGGTGAGAGCATGCCGTTTGAAAGTAGTGTGTATGTGGTGTGTGATGCATGTGGAGTTGAAAGGAGAGTGAATGTAACTGGATGCCGTGTGTGTTTTCTGGAAGGGGAGGTTAGGAGGTTGAGTGGGGAATGCAAGAGGTTGAATGATTTGGTGTTTGAGGTGAGAAGAGATGCAAGTGTGCGATTGAAGGGTGAGATTAGTGCTAAGAGGGTGGAAGATAGGGCTAGGACTGGGAACAGTGTGGAAGTTGTGAGTGATGATGAAAGGTGGGTGAAAATGGATAGGATAGATAAGTTAGGACAGGTTAGGTGTGTGAATGAGAGGGACATAGAACCTGTTAGGTTGACTAACAGATTCAATGTCCTGAGAGAGGAAGAGTGTGAAAGTGATTTGCCTGGTGTGATTGTGGATGAAAGCAGGATGGGTGGTAGTATGACTGAGAGCAGGAGGGAGGGTAATGTTAGGCCAAGACAGAATAGGAGAATGACTGAGGTGCTAGTGATGGGTGACTCTAGGATTAGGTATTTAGATAGGAAGTTGAGTGATAGCAAATGGAAGGGAATGAGAGTTTGTCTGCCGGGTGCTGGTGTAAGTGATGTTTGTGAGAGGTATGATAGGCTGGTTTCTGGGTGTGAGAGGGATGCAGTTGTGATTACGCATGTGGGAGTGAATGATGTAAAGAAGGTGGGTACATGTGAGTTACGTGAGCAGTATAAAAGGTTAGTTGAAAGGATGAGTAAAAGCAGGGTAAAAGGTGTTGTTTCTGGTGTGCTTCCGAGATTGGATGTGGGGGTAGAATGGTTGTCGCGTGCAATTGGTTTGAATGAATTTGTGAAAGGACTGTGTGAGGAGTTAGGATTGGTGTTTGTAGATGTCTGGGGTGGGTTTTACGGGAATAGGAGGTTGTATGCGATGGATGGGCTCCATCTTAGTCGGGCAGGGGTTGAGGTTCTATGGGGGGAGCTGGATAGTGTGATTAGGTCCTTACGGGTGGGAAACTAGAAGCTGTTAGAGGTAAGGGATTAACAGGAATAGAGGGCAGGTGTAGGAAATGGAAGGGATGCAGAGATAGAGGAATAGCTAGGGAAGAGGGCATACTGATGCATTATAGGGAGACTAATGCACAAGTGAGTGAGCAGATAACTAGGAATAGAAAAGCACGATGCAATGATGATGGGAATAATAAAAAAACCTTAAAAATATACTACACAAATGGTCGGAGTATAAGGAATAAGATAGATCTCTTAAGAGCGTTAGCGAGTGTAGAGAATTTTGATATAATTGCGATAACAGAGTCATGGCTTGATTTGGCAGGAAATCACTTTAAACCTGAGGTTGAGATTGAGGGCTTTAACATGTTCCATACAGATAGGAATAGGAAGAGAGGAGGAGGGGTTATTATTTATATTAAAGATAATCTCCAGTGTTGTGTAAACAGTACAATTAAATTAGATGATAACACAGAGTCATTATGGCTAAATGTAAAGGAAGGTAAAAACAAGCTTGTCATAGGATTATTATACAGACCACCAAATCTTAGTAAGGAAGCTTCAAATCTTCTGTGGCAGGAGATTGAACGGGCATGTAGAAGTAAGCATGTGTGTATAATGGGCGATTTTAATTACAGAAATATAGACTGGGAAGCTCTTGTGGGTGATCAGGAGGCTTGAGGAATTTTTGAATGTTGTCCAAGATCATTTTCTGAGGCAGATTATTAACGAACCCACTAGAGGTAATAATATACTGGATTTAGTTCTGACAAATAGGGAAGAAGTTATTAAGGATACTGAGATTGGAGGAAATTTGGGTAATAGTGACCATTGTGAAATTAGATTCAAGATGAAATGGAATGGTATTGATAGTAGCATGAACAATGTTAAAATTCCTGACTTTAGAAGAGCAAATTATAATGGGCTAAGGACTTACCTGGAGGCAGTTGTACAGAAACCAGGCAATGAAATCAATTTAGGAATAGATTCAATGATATCAGTTAGTGGAGACAATAATCACCAGGAGGAAGAGATTACAATTGAAGAGGAGTATGAGAGAATAATTGAGCAATTAATTACAGGTCAGATGATTAACATTCCTTATAAGGAGATTAGGACTAAAAATAATGACCCAAAATGGATGACAGATAAAATTAAGCATTATATTGGCATTAAAAAGGGCATTTATAGGAAAATAAAAAATGGAGAGGATCACTTAAGGCAGAGATATAATGAACTAGCAAGATATGTTAAAAAGTTAGTTAGAGTAGCAAGGAGAAATTATGAAATTAAAGTGGCAAATAGGGCAAAGGAAGATCCTAAAAGTTTTTATCAATTATACAAAACTAAGGTTAGAGATAAAATAGGCCCACTTATAGATTCCAGTGGAGAATTAGTGAGTGATAGGGACTCAATGGCTGGAATGCTAAATGACTTTTTTCTCTCAGTATTTACACAGGAGGATACTCTAAATATACCCGAGGTGTCAATGATCTTTCGGGGTAATGATGAAGAGACATTAAAGGATATCTTGATCACAAAGGAGATAGTGACAAAGGAAATTGATAAAATAAAAAGTAGTAAAGCACCCGGTCCTGATGAGGTCTTTCCTAGAATTTTGAAAGGATGTGTTAAGTGAGCCCCTTGCATGCATCTTTAGAAAATCATTGGAGAGTGGCATTGTGCCAGTGGCATGGAAGAAAGCCAATGTGATACCTATATTTAAGAAAGGGGATAAAACAAATATGTCTAATTACAGACCAGTAAGTTTGACATCAGTGGTAGGGAAAATGATGGAATCTATTATAGCAAGGAATATTAGGGATCACTTGGATAAGCATAAGTTGATAAAGGAATCACAGCATGGCTTTAGTAAGGGTAAATCCTGTCTGACTAATTTGCTGTCTTTTTATAGTAAGGTGTATGAAGCAGCAGATAATGATGAAAACTATGATATTTTATACTTGGACTTTAGTAAGGCTTTTGATCAAGTGCCACACTTACGGCTTCTGAGCAAAGTTAAAGCACACGGGATCGATGGCAGTATATTTAGGTGGATTCAGTCATGGCTTGGTGACAGACAGCAAAGAGTTAGTATAGATGGAGTTAAATCTGAGTGGGGGGGTGTTAGCAGTGGATTTCCGCAAGGATCTGTTTTGGGTCCCTTGCTATTCTTAATTTATATTAATGATCTTGACATAGGTATAAGTAGTGACCTGAGTAAATTTGCTGATGATACTAAGCTAGGTAGGGCCATTGGGGCTGATTCTGATGCTGTTGTAATGCAGGAGGAATTGACCATTCTGTCCAATTGGGCTGAGAAATGGCAAATGAAGTTTAACATAGACAAATGTAGTGTACTTAGTATAGGTAGAAATAATCCATTGAATAGTTATAAATTAAATGGGAGAAATTTAGGGAGGACCGATTGTGAGAGGGACTTGGGTATTTTGGTAAGTTCAGACCTTCGTCCTAGAAAGCAATGCCTAAATGCTAAGAATAAAGCTAATAGAATATTGGGATTCATTAGGAGGAGTGTAAGCAATAAGAGTGCTGAAGTCATTCTAAAACTGTATCTCGCGCTAGTTAGGCCTCATCTAGACTATGCAGTACAATTTTGGTCACCATATTATAGGAAGGATATTGATTTGCTTGAGTCTGTGCAGAGAAGGATGACAAAGATGATTGGTGGGCTAAGGAACTTACCTTATGGTGAAAGGCTCAGAAAACTAAATCTACATACATTGGAAAGGAGAAGAGTCAGAGGGGAATTGATTGAAGTCTTCAAATGGGTAAAAGAATATAATAAAGGGGATCTGGGTAAGGTTCTTATACTTAGTGAACATGACAGGACACGTAACAATGGGTTTAAGCTTGATAAGTATAGGTTTAGGAAGGAGATTGGGAGGAATTGGTTTACAAATCGTGTGGTAGATGAATGGAATAGGCTCACTAGACATGTGATAGAAGCCTCCTCTCTGGGTAGTTTTAAGAATAGATTAGATAAATATATGGATGAAGCTGCTAGATGGGACTGACTTTTTTATGTACATATGTATATATTTTTCTAAGGAGTGGGGAGATTATATTTTGCGGTTGCATGAATGGACATAATCCTCTGGATGCATTTTATGTATATTGTAGATTAGATCTGACGAACTCCTGTAAAGGGTGACAATGTTGATGACTTTTCTCTGGTAAGAAATCTTTTGTGTGTTGACTGGAACAGGAGCTGCCAAGTGTAGGCCATGAATGGTCTTTTGCAGTCTCCTTCTTTTCTTATGTTCTTAAGTTAGTCAAACATGATCTACCTGATCTAAACCCATGCTGAGCATCGCTGATTAACCCCTCCCTCTCTAGATGTTGGCAAATCCCTTTTTTAACTATTTTCTCAAGAATTTTACAGACTACAGGAGTTAGGCTAACTGGTCTAAAGTTATTTGGATTCTCATTACTACCCTTCTTGAAAATGGGGACTACATTCGCTCTCTTCCAATCATCGGGTATTTCTCCATATTCCAATGACCTAGTATATAACTTGTCCAGAGCTATTGAGATACTTTCTACCCCTTCTTTAAGTATCCTAGAATGAATATTATCAGGGCCGGAGGCCTTGGTAGTATCTAAATCACCTATTAGTCCTTTTATCATCCTCCGATCCACACTAATGTTAGTAAACAGCTCTTTTCCTGACCCATGAGTACTATACATAGGACTATTTAGTTTCTCCTTTGTAAATACTGATGCAAAATGACCATTTAGTACCTCAACTATTTCCTCATCAGTTTCTCTCACAACCCCTTCATATTTGATAGGTCCTATTTTAACTCTGCCAGACTTGTTATTAATTTTATAGTAACTAAAAAACTTTCTAGGATCTTTGTTGCTATCCTGAGCTAATTTAATTTCTGACACCCTTTTGTTCTTCTTTATAATCTTATTTAACTCATTCCTAGCCATTCTATAATAACTTAAATTTTGAATATTATTTTGTACCTGTAATTTTTTGTATGCCCTTTTCTTCTCTGAAATTTTTCTAGCTATCTCCTGATTCCACCATAATGGTTTCCTACTTTTGTTCCTAATGGCCTTCATTGGGATACATTGTTCTTGGACTACATTTATTATATGCTTGAAAGTATCCCACATCCCATAAGCATTTTTACCTCTGAATTCTATATCCCAGTCTACCAAATTTAGCAAGCTTCGAAGTTTTACATAATCTCCCTTATTTAAATTTGGAACTTTTTCAGCATTCTCAGTTATTTTACCCTTCTCAATTCCCAAGTTAAAACGAACTATCTGATGGTCACTATTTCCCAATGCTTCCCCAACAGTCAATTCTTGAACTAAATGATCACTGTTGGAAAGTACTAAATCTAATATATTGTCCCCCCTCGTTGGCTCATTATCAAATTGATTCAAAAAATTATCCTCAAAGCATTCTATGAACCTGCCACTTGTTCTATCCCTACCTATCATATTTTCCCAGTCCACAGAGTTTAAGTTGAAGTCCCCAATAATAACTGCATCTGTTTCACATCCCTTACTTATTTCCCTTATCATTAGTTCATCCATATCATCAGTCTGCCCAGGTGGCCTGTAAAAAGCTCCCAAATGCACCATTCTATTTTTACTGAACCTAATATCTATCCAAAGTGACTCAACTCCATCCTGCTTTATTGAAGTATTTAAACTTGAAACAATGTTGTTTTTTATATAGATAATTATTCCTCCACCAATCCTACCTGTCCTTTGACTAATGTACATATTATAGCCCTGTAAATCAAATTCACTTATAGTGTCACTAAATTCTATTTCATTAACCCATGATTCAGTAACGCATAATATATCTATATCCTCATTGCTAATATAACTAAATAGCTCATCCTTCTTGTTTCTAAGACTACGAGCATTTGTATAGAAACAATTTAACCCCCCTATCCCTGAAGCACCTCTTGAAACTTGAATGACCTCACCTCTATCGCCTTGGAACCTATTTCTGTTATCTGCCAAGTCCATTCTACTTTCAGTACTATAATGTCTCATAATTCCCTGACCACTATTAGTATCTAGTTTCCCGCCCGCAAAGACCTAATAACACGATCATACTCCTCCCACAACACATCTTCCCCCCTCCTACTCAAATGCAGTCCATCCATCTCATACATTTCTTTCATTCCAACAAACCTATCCCACACATCCACAAACATGACACCTTCCATCTCACACATCCTCCTCACATAATCATTCAGCTCAATTGCACGAGACATCCATTCTACCCCAACATCCATTCTTGGAAGCACACCTGTCACAACACCTTTCATTCTACTTTCTTTCACCTTTTCAATCAACCTCTTGTACCTCTCACGTAACTCACATGCACCTACTTTTTTCACATCATTCACTCCTACATGTGTAATCACAACCGCATCCCTTGCACAGCCAGACACCAGCTCCTCATACCTATCAGACAGATCTCTCACTCCAGCACCCGGCAAACACACCCTCAAACCATTCAATCTACTTGCATTCAACTTCCTATCTAAATATCTAGTAGGCTTTATTCTAAGAGTGCTAATTTTGTTGTTTTTAAGGAAGAGCCGCTTTAACACGTAAGGCTAAGAAGGAAACACACAGGAATTCCCCAAATAAACTTATATTTTAAATTTAACAATTTACTACCCAAACACAAAACATGAACCACAGAAATGCTCTGAATTTTAAAATACACAAAAATTACTTCAATTAACTGACCCTCTAATATTGGCTAAATTTGATATGCACTTCAATCTACAAGAATTAGGCTAATTGTCACTGGAGTTTAAATACCGTGGCTGCTCTGGCGGCGGGTTTGAGTCTGACCTTGAACTCAATGAGCCCCGGACACAACAGGAATCTGGTAGGTCCTTTGATGCATGCTTCAACCAGATTGTTGGAGGTGGTCGAGATCACAAGGTACTTTGGTGTGTGTAGCAGATGGGAGTCCACACAGTATTCAATGGGGAAGGGGAGGGGTCTTCAAGGGCAAGAACAATCACGGTGCTTTAGGAGGCACCAGGGTAGGCGGGGTCTCTCTGGCGAGAGTAAGTTGAACTTGGTTCTTAAACCAAGTTAACTTAGAGTTCGGTGTGACCACCGGGTAACGGGCTTGAGGAGGAGCTTTTTTCTCCTTCTTACATAATTCCTCATGGGCGAGGACTGTACTTAGGGGGGGGGGTGTTCTCTGACGAGAATAAGTTAAACGTGAACAAGTTAACTTAAAGGTCGGTTTGGTAACCATGAACTAGCTCAAGGATGAGCTTCTTCTTAGTTCCAACAGCGAGGCCTATCTCGATGTTTTGGGATACACCAGGATAGAAGGTGGGGGTTCTCTGATGAGAATAAGTTAAACTTGGTTCCTCAACCAAGTTAACTTATGAGTTTGGTGTGGCCACCAGGTAATGGGCTCGAGGGGAGTCTTTTTCCTCTTCTTTTTGTAATTCCTCAAGGTCGAGGAATATCCCTGGGCTTTAGGATGTACCAGGATATGAGGAGTGTCTCTGATGAGAGTAAGTTGAACTTGAACAAGTTAACTTAACGTTCGGTTTGATAACCAGGGACTGGCTCAAGGATGAGCTGCTTCTTGCCCCCTTAGTAGCCCTGCCTCTCTTGCAGGGGACTTTGTAGTCTGGCAACTCACGTATTCTACCTGTCCAGTCTTGGTAGCCCGGCCTCAAACCGGGGACTTCGTAGCCTGGAGACTCACGTATTCCTGAGTGTTTCTTATTTATACCTCATCACCCCACTGGGGTTAGGGGGGGGAGGCTTGTGGACAGGCCCAGGAGGGTTCTTATTAACGTTTTTTCTCAGAAAGTCTCAACTCTGCTCCAGCTGGCCTTCGAGCTTGAGAGAAACGCGTCTCCAATTTCTTACTTGAGGTGATATTGAATATACTCTTGTAGGGGGAGATCTTGCAGTTTAAAACCGTTCGACTTTTCATACAGACGAATGGCGAGGGTCTGTGGTTATGAGATTGACCCTCGATGCCAGGGCCGGATGTCTGTGGTTTCCATCCTGTGTCTCCACTGAGAGAGAACGGGGTAGTGACGATTCCCATACAGGAGGTGAATGTGGATAGAATAAATTGGTTAGGACAGGTTTGGTCTGTGAGTAAGAGTGACATGGAACCTGTTAGGTTGAGTAACATATACAGTAAACATGAAGATCGGCTGCACGCCTGAAAAAAGTGTATTTTTTGGCATGTATCTTGGGTGAATACCCTAAGTCTTAGAAATAAGAAAGATGAGTTATTTAGTTATTATTGATGAAGATATAGATATATGGGTAATAGAATCATGGGTTAATGAAAATAAATTTAATGACAACGTGAGTGAATTTGAACTACAGGGTTATGATATGTAGATTAGTCAAAGGAGAGATAGGACAGGTGGTGGGTTGATCATTTATATCAGAAATAGCATTTCTTCAAATCTAAATAATTCTATAAAGCAAGAAGTTGAGTCACTGTGGATAGATATTAGGATCAGTAAAAATAGGATAATACACCTGGGAGCCTTTTACAGACCACCTAGACAGACAGACTGTATTGATGATCAGGGAAATAAGGAAAGGATGTGAAGTAGATACAGTTATTCTTGGTGACTTTAATTTCAATTCTGTGGACTGGGAAAATATGATAGGAAGGGATATAGAAAGTTGTAAGTTTATAGAATACTTTGAGGGTAATTTTTGAGTCAATTTGTTAATAAGCCAACAAGGGGGTACCAATATCTTAGATCTGGTTCTTTCAAATGATGATCACTTGGTTCAGGCATTGACTGTCGGGGAAGCATTGGGAAATAGTGATCATCAGATGGTTCATTTTAACTTGGGAATAGTGAAAGGTAGAACATCAACAAACTCCACAAAAACTCCAAATTTTTATAGGGAAGATTATGATAAATTATGAAACTTGCTAAATCAAATTAGGTGGGATATAGAATTCATGGGGAAGAATACTTATGAGATGTGGGATACTTTTAAGAAGACTATACTAAACATAGTCCAGGAGCAGTATATTCCAATGAAGGCTATTAGAAAGAAGTGTAGGAAGCTATTTTGGTGGAATCAGGAGATAGCTAGGAAAATTTCTGAGAAGAAAAGGGCATACCATAGATTACAGAGAGAAAGTACTTTCGACATTTTAAATCATTATAGGTCAACCAGAAATGATCTATATAAGATTATATTAAAAAGAGCAAAAGGGCAGCCGAAATAATTTAGCTCAAAATAATAATAAAGATCCAAGAAAATTCTTTAGCTATTATAGAATTAATAACAAATCTAACGGTGATAAAATTGGGCTTATTAGATATGAAGGGGTTTTGAAAGAATCTGATGAGGAAATAGTAGAGGTTCTTAATGATCATTTTTCTTCAGTATTTACACATGAGAATCAAGATATATTAATTGATGATAATTCTAGGTCAAGGGAAGTAGTATTGAATACCGTTAATGTGAACAGGGAAATAATTAAAGGGCTTATATTGGAGTTAAATAGTAGTAAGTCATCTGGTCCAGACAACATTCATTCTAGCTTACTCAAAGAAGGTGTAGATAGTATTGCAGTAGCTCTTAAGATGATATACATTAGATCATTAGAGTTTGGAGAAATACCTAAAGATTGGAAATTAGTGAATATAGTGTCAATTTTTAAAAAGGGAAGTAAAGAGGACCCAAATAACTTTAGGCCGGTAAGCTTGACTTTTATCATTTGTAAAATTCTTGAGAAAATAGTTAAGAAGGGGATTTCTGGCCATCTAAAGTGTGATATGTTAATAAATGATGATCAGCATGGGTTTAGAAGAGGTTGATCGTGTTTAAAAAATTTACTGGATTTTATGGATTATGTTACTAAACAATAAGATCATAAGAAGGCTTAAAGTGGAATCACAGAGGCCCCCAAGGCCCTTCCAACTGATGCTACTGCTGAACATAGTGCTTCCAACATATTACATCATCTGACTCTGTAAGGGGCATGGCGATTTACCTTCCTGGCCGCTGTGCTGACGGGACTCAGTGCCCCATCTGGCCCCAGCTTAGCCTCTTCTTTCAGACAGCCTTTATTTCTTCCCTACTTCCTCACTTCCCTTACAACCTCTCCCATAACTTTCTCTGGTCATCCTTTATTTTCTCAGGGTAGATGCTGACCTTCTTCTCAGCCAACTGTCCTGGATTGGGACTGAGGAGGGAGGGGACAATGTTCCCTAACCCCTGAGCTCTGGTTTGGGATAGTGGGCTTTTAACAACGCTTCATTCCCACCTACCCATACCTTTTCCTTCTCTCTTCACACTCTATCAATTTTATGCCGTGTCCAAAGTGGAGCTGCCATGCTGAGGAACTGCTAGGCCACCAGGAAGGAGGGGTGGTCCAAACTGGTGGCACCTGGCTCTGCCAGGTCCCTTTGCAGGGCCGGCTACTGCAAAGGGTGATGAGCGATTGCTTCCCGTGGAAAAAATAGGGTCACGATGCCCATGAATGAAAACCTAACAAAACCCAAATCTCCCCCCATTTCCGCTCTAAGAACAATGGAGCCGCCCTCAGGCAGCTCCACAGAGTAAATGGAGGTTCCCCCCTGTGGTTTCCAGGGGGACCCTCCATAACTCTTCAACTGGAGAGGAGGATTAATCCTCTTCTTCTCCCCGTAAGGGGTGAGGTGATTTGCCATCCTGGCCGCCGTGCTGACGGGACTCAGCACCCCATCCGACCCCAGTTAGCCTCTTCTCCTTTCAGACAGCCTGTATTTCTCCCCTACTTGGTTGCTTTTCATACAACCTCTCCCACAACTTTCTCCGGTCAACCTCTAATTTCACAGGGTAGATGCTGACCTTCTTCTCAGCCAACCGTCCCAGATCGGGGGGGAGGGGACAATGTTTCCTAACGCCTGAGCTCCGGTCTGGGTGGTTGGTTTTTAACAACCTGCTTCATGCACACCCATACCTTCTCACTTCACACTCTCTTAATTTTTTTACGCCGTGTCCAAGGTGGAGCCGCCATGCTGAGGGACTGCCAGGCCACCAGGCGGAAGGGGTGGTCCGAAATGGCGGCACCTGTCTTTGCCAGGTCCTGTACGCACCCCTTGCAGAGCGGGCTACTGCGAGGGGTGTTGAGCTATTGCTTCCTGTGGAACAAATAAGGTCACCATGCCCATGAATGAAAATATAAAAAAACCCTAAATCTCCCCAATTCTCCTTGCACATCAATGGAGCCACCCTCGGGCAGCTCCACAGGTAAAAATGGATGTCCCCCCTCCTGTGCTTGCGCAGGGGACCCTCCATATTTCTCTAACCGGAGAGGAGGCTTGCTCCTCTCCTTCGCCTACGGGTGTAGGGGACTCCCCCTCACCCCCTTCTCTGGAGGTGCTTTCGGGCACCTCCCTTTTTCCAGTGGCAGTCCCCCCTTTTCTTTCCAAGAGGACTGCCAAGAAAGCCAGCAGGCAGCTCATAGACAACCACTCCCCAGTGAAGCGGCTTGGTAGGGCAAACCCCCTTAGGGGGGAGAGGGAAGCCAGGCCCCTTCAATTGCTTCCCTCAAAAGACCTGCTGGCCACAATATTGAACCTTGCCGTGTCAAGCCTGTGCCTTCCCACACATGACTGGTGATGCTGCCAACGGGACCTGCGATGTCCTGGGAGCGGATGGCCAACTGGAGGCCCCTCCTGAGATAGACATGGTCCTTGAGGCAACCCCAGCCTCAGACGGTAGGGCCTTCCATGGGGGGGAATCTGGGCTCGGCGCCAAGCACCGAAACCGAATCCGCCCCTATTCAAGGTTCTCCCCTGGTTTCCAAGGCAGTACAAGGAGTGGAGGGATCTCCTCCAACCGGTGCCCCTGCGATCTTGCCTAGGGGCTTCTGCGGGGAGAAGCGGGTTCATTCCCCTCTCTCCTCTCCTAAAAAGAAATAAATAAGAAAAAGACTAAAAAGACGGGGGGGGGGGGGCTCCTCTCCATCTGCGGGCCTGCGGGGACGGATGGGTCTGCTGCCACTTTGGTAAGCGACCAAGCCAAGATCGGCACATCCAGCCCCTCTGCCCCCCTGGGTGTGGAGCCCCTGACTATGACAAATACCAAAAGTGCACAGGGCGGAGCCTCGATAACATCGGGGTCCCTCATTCAGAGGTTATGTGATGTTTTCGAGCCCGCTGGCTACAAACGCTTCCTCGCTATTCGCTCCACTGATGGCAGCATGTTGGCCAAGGGCAACATGATCAATCAGATGCGAGCATCAGCTAGTGTAATTGGTAGAGAGCCGAAAGTGACCCATTTCTCGGACGGGAGCCTTCTGGTGAATGCAGCGAATCCCTCTGAGGCAGCCAAGATAAGTGCCCTTCGGACACTTGATGGCACCCCGGTGAGTGTGATGCAGGACTCTACCATGAACTTTGTGAAAGGAGTAGTTTATGCGAAGGAACTTGTTGACTACTCTATAGAGGACATCACCTTAGAGCTGGCCGACCATGGGGCGGTCAAGGTTGAACGTCTGATGAGAAAACAGGGAGGGGCCTCGAAACCCACCCCTACACTCTTCATTACATTCGACTGCGACAAGCTCCCTGATTCTACCACTATCGCGTGAAGGCATTTGTGCCACTCCTGCAGAGGTGGTATTACTGTCACTGCTTAGTTCATATGAATCACTCATGCAGACATGCAAAGTTTGGGTTACCTGAAGTATGTGTAAATTGCTCCAAGGCTGCACACGCTAAGTCCAAATCATGTGTGGCCAAGTGTTTCAATTGCAGAGAGCTGCACTACGCTTCTTCGAAGCAATGTGTTGCATATCTCCTTGAGAAAGAAATCCTCGCTGTTCAAGCCCAGGATCGACTCTCATTCCACGAAGCTAAGGACTTGGTCCTGGCACGCCTGGCTCTGCCTGGGACCTCTTACGCCTCAATGCCTAGAAAGACACCCTCTGCTCCTGGCCCATCCAGATGAATGAGCACGGTTGTTTCTGTGCCCATTCGTAGCCCTTCCGCGGGTTCTACTCAACCCAAGCGCTCTCTTGGTAAAGCTGGTTGCACAAAGGGTTCACACCCAGCCCTGGCTAAAACCATACTCCCCCCTCTTCCCCCAGTGTGACCGTTTCTTGTAAGGCAAAACGGCCACGCGCCTCCACCGAGTTGTTAGACTCACAGGAGGCATCACCCTTGAAGTTGGTCACCAGGCCATCTTCCGAGGTTCCTAAAGCTGTCTCCCGAAAGGAGGACAGCAACAAAGGAACTTCGGCTCCTTCGCCTACGTCCGGTGGTGGGCTGAGTGGCTTGGAGATGGTGGATCCTCGAAAAGAGGGCCCTTCCCCCCCGTTTCTTAAGCCACAATGCCCTCTTAAGGTTTTGAGACGGAGGGGGGAAAGACTAGCATGGCGATCCCAACTTCTACCAATAAGTCCTTGGAGGCAACGGCGCCTTCAGTGCATTGTCCAGCCAACAGCGCCCAGGGTTCTGCCTCCGTGAAGCGTATGGCCATTCCCATGAAAGTCTTCTGTTTGAAGAGGGCCCCCGCATCTCCTCTGTGCTAGGCCTGGAGGGCATATTCCTTCAATGGAATTTCTGTGGACTCCAGGCCAACTGGGAGGAGCTGCAGAGGCTCATCTCGTCCTGTTCCCCGTTAGCTATTTTTCTGCAGGAGACTATGATAGGCTTGTGCCCCTTTCTGGCCCTCCCAGGGTATAAGGGTTTTCGACCCCACCACCACGAGATGGGGGCCGGGCTGGGGGATGTGCGGTTTACCCCCGGCATGATGTCTCCGTTCTTCTTTTCACTTTTGATACCTCCTTTCAGGCAGTGGCTGTGCAGCTGCACCTGGATAGGAGGTATACTATCATTTATGCGCCGCGTATATTACACCGTCAGCTGACTTGGACGCGGGGGACTTCTGCCACGTCGTGGCACGGTTGCCGAGGCCCTATCTCTTAGTTGTAGATCTGAACGGTAGGCATCCTCTCTGGGGAGGTTACTCCTTAAATCCCAGGGGACAAGTCCTTGCTGATTTGATCGAAGAGCTTGAGATGGGTGTCCTAAATGTGGATGAGTTTACGCATCACTACTCAAGAACCACTTCATTTTCTTCCCTTGTTCTATCTTTGTGCTCTTCGGATTCACAGACTGATTTTGATTGTGGGATGGTGGATAACCTCTATGTTATTGATCAGTTTCCCATTCAAATATCATTTTCAGGGCAACTGCCGCCTGAGAGCCCACCTCAGTGGTGCTTGGCGCGGTAGCCTGCATTTCAGGAAATGACTGAATTCTCTATCCCAATCGAAGAGTTTAGGTCTGTAGATGAGGCAGTTGAGTTCTTCTCTGGCAGCCTCATTGCTGCGGGCCTGACTACTATTTCCAGAACGTCTGGCTGTTTTGTATGCCGACCACTCCTGTGGTAGTCAGATGAGTGTGAGACAGCCCTCAAACAAGAATTGTCTAGATGCACTATAAGCGCTGCCCGCCCGATTTCAATGTTTCGTCGGGCTAGGGCTAGTTTCCAGTATATTTCAAAGCACGTGCACCGCTCTTCTTGGTGGGCATACATGTCTTCACTTAATGGCAAGACCCCTCTAGCAGAGGTGTAGAAGTGAGTCAAAAGGATTCGGTGTAAGTTCTTGCAGGACCCCCCCCCCCCCCGCATTCTCCAGGAGAATGGGACTGCAATCTCGGACCCTGCGTCCATGGCAAAATCCTTCGCAACCGCATTCTCTAGCCGGGATGCTGCTCTGTCAGCATTCAATGCACGTCATGATGTCGCGGAAGGCTGCCGACTGGACTTTACCTCCAGAGGTGGAGAACCCTTCAATGACAGGTTTGCTGTGATTGAGTTGCGTTCCACTCTTGCTGGTTTCCGCCCAATCTCTAACCTCTTGCATGTGCAAATTGATGGAGAAATTGGTAAATGTTAGATTAGCCTTTTGTCTGGACAGTGGAGGCCAACTGTTTTCTGCACAGTGTGGCTTTGGCAAGTTCCATTCTATGTCGGATGCTCTGCTTCAACTGGAAAATGCCATTTGTGAGGCCTTCCTTCGTAGACAGCACTTCGCCACAGTATTTTTTGATCTGGAGAAGGCCTATGATACTGCATGGCGATATGGTATCATGGAGACTCTTCACACGATGGGGGCGAGGGGATGCCTCCCAATCTTTATATCTGAATTTTTGCGAGATCGTTGATTCCACATATAGGTGGGGGGAGTCCCTCTCCAGCCCAATGGTGCAGGAAGAGGGTGTCCCGCTGTGGTGGAGCGAATGCGAATGTATGTGTGAAGGGCCATTCTCCCACACTTTTCCCAATACCCTCTCCCTCCCTCTGTAAGAATGTGTGTGTGGGAATGGGTTTGTTTTATGTATAAAATTGATTTCCATGATATTATTAAGTGTTTTTTCTTTCTTTCCTAGTGCCATATTCTGGAGAGAGAGAAAAAATAAAAAAAAACTTGTAAATTACCCCTGTATTCAAAGTTAACTATTTATTATTGTTAATTAATTAAGGCCAATAGTATATGACAAAGGTTCAAGGTCGTGTTCTGTCTGAACTTGGTTGAGTTTAAAATAGTATAGCTTTAATCAAGGAGGGCTTATAATAGCCATGCAACTGTGACAAGGTCAGTTATCTTAGTCCAAGCTTGGAGGTGCTAGTTTTGTATAGAAAATTTTGTTGTACCACACTGACTACATGGCTTTCTTCCTGCTCGTTGCCTTTAAATTTTTTTTTTTAATCTGAGTTTAAAGTAGCGTACTAGGCAGGTTTATAATACGGCGACTAATGCCCAAGTAGGCAGTCACCAGATGAGCTCTTAGAAAAAAAAAATGTAGGTGATCATAGGGGATGGCGGGGTATTGAGCCTTAGTTGAGAATTTTACAATGTAAAGGTCAGAATGTTCAGAAGTATTGCCTTGGAATTGGCACTTCTTTGTTCTATGAATAATTATTATCAATACATATAGTATATATCGTCAACAAACAAGAATTAACCATACATCAAACTATTATATGAGGGGCGGTCAATAAGTTTTGCAATTCGGATATAAGGAAACGAGATATGAGGAAAAGTGTTTTATTATTTTTCAATATAACTACCCTCGACTTCAATGCACTTGCGCCACTTGTCCCTGAGGCTTTGAATTCCCGACAACCAGAAATCTCCCGACTGCTGTTCAATCCACTCCTGGACGGCGAGCTGGATATCTTCATTGTCCCCAAACTGGCAGTGCAGCTTTGAGCTGGCGGAATAAAAAGTAGTCGCTAGGGGCCAAATCTGGACTATAGGGGGGATGGTTAAGCTCCTTGAATCCGCACTCGCGCAGGGCAGCTTGTACAACTCTGGCCTTGTGGACTTTGACACGTTAAAGTCAATCATGGGGCATGAGGTTTCTAGGGACCCAACGGGCAGAGACCTTGGTCATGGCCAAATTGTTGTGGATGATGCTGATAACACTTCCATGTGATATTCCAAGTTCTCACTTGATTTCTTCGACTTTCACCCGTTGATTTTCGAGGACCATCCTCTCTACATGGGCCACATTGTCCTCGTTGGTCACTTCTGATGGGCATCCTGGATGGGGGTCATTTTCAAGGGACTCACGACCATGGTGGAACTCCCTATTCCAGTGAGAAATGGTTGCATAGGAAGGGGCGGTGTCACTGTACACTGCAACCATGCATTCATTGATCTCTTTTGCATTCTTGCCTTCCTTGGTCAAAAATTTGATCAACCTTTCTCCATTGTTGAAAGATTTGTAACTGACGATCTGCGATCAGCTACTGCTTTTTAAATAGACAAGGTAGGAGCGTGCGGCTGCAGGTCCTGATTTGTCCTAACTTGTCCTAACACCCCCACAAAACAGCCATCCCCCTTCCTCTGTTTTGCCCTACCGGTTTACAAAACTTATTGACCGCCCCTCGTATATATATATACATATATACACATGCGCAGCATGCAATGATCTTATGTAGGTGGCTTTGATTACACAAAGCCTTCACTGTCCATATATTTATCTAGCTTCAATTTGAAAAACCTCAAGGTTGCTGAATTTACTATTTTTTTGGCAGCTTGTTCCAAAGATTCACAATACGATTTTTTAATGAGTATTTACCTGTATCACTATTGTAGTTGATTTTCTTTAATTTAAGGTTATGGCCTCTAGTTCTATTATTATTATCAAAATTTAAAAAGTCTGCCAATCTTACTCTATCTATACCTGTAATCATTTTGTATACCTCAATCAAATCTTCCCTCACATACCATCTTCTCACTGAGAACATTCCCAATTTCCTCAATCTTTTAAGATATGGGAATCTATGCAGTCTAGGTATCATTTTAGTTGCTTTACGCTGTACACCCTCCAGCATATCAAGGTCATGCTCATAATGGGGTGACCACGCCTGAACATAATATTCAATATGTGGACGAACATATGCGGCATACAATTTTTTAATCACTTCCTTACTCTTATAAGTAACATTTCTCTTAATCAACTCCAACATTTGATTAGCCTTGTTCTTTGATTCTATGCAATTCGTTTTGCATTTTAGGTCCCTTGTTATAATTACTCCCAAATCTTTTTCTTCTTGAACATCTTGCAACCAAACCCCCTCAATTTCATAGTAGAAGTTTCTATTGTTTTTACCAATGTGTAGGGATTTACATTTATTATGGTTTAACTTCATCTCCCATTTATGGGCCCAGGCGACAATTTTATCTAGGCCTCTCTCGAGTGTTAGGTTCCCTTCCACATTACTTACTGGAAAGAACAGTTTAACATCATCAGCAAACATTTCAGTTTTGCATAAAAAACCAGAATCAATATCATTAATATAAAGGATAAAAAACAAGGGTCTGATCACAGATCCTTGAAGCCCTCCACTTTCCACCAACTTCCATGTGGACTTAGACCCATTCAGTACTACTCTCTTGTTTTCTTCTTGATAACCAAAGTTTGATCCACTTTAGGACTCTTTCAGAGATTCCATACTTCTCTAGCTTATGCCCAAGTCTCTTGTGAGGGACCTTGTCAAAGGCTTTACTAAAATAAATATATAATGCATTTATATCTTTATTACCTTTTGTCTGTTTGTTCGGTAACAAAATTCATGAACTCAAGTAGGTTAGTGAGACATGACTTCCCATTTTGAAAGCCATGATGCAGATCATTAATATACTTGTTCTCCTCTAAGAACTTTTTAATATCAGTGCTAATTAATCTTTCCAATATCTTTCTGGGTAATCATGTAAGGCTTATAGGTCTGTAGTTTTCCACTTTCTTCTTACAACCCTGCTTATGTACAGGCACAACATTGGCCTCCTTCCAGTCTTCAGGAATCTCAGACTACATAGTGAACGATCAAAAATAATTTTGAATGCATTTGTAAGACTTTCCTTACCTTCTTTTAAAACTCTAGCGTAAATCCCATCTGGCCCAGGAGATTTATTAGGCAATATTTTATTAATAACAGCTTTTCTATCTCTTAGAAAAACTCACATTCTCAAGAAATGGCCTACTTTCCAAATTAATAACTGGGTCCCAATCAATTGCACTTTTCTGAGTGAAAACAGAGGTGAAGTATAAGAGTTTAACACAGCAATATCTTTATCCCCTTGATAGCTCTCTCTATTATATTTTAATGGCCCAATAGTGGAGCCCTGCTTAGAATTTATTTTATAATAACTAAAAAACTTCTTGATATTTCCCTTACTACTATTTGCAAGGTTGATTTCTGACAGTCTCTTACATTTCCTAATTTCTTTTTTTAAACTCTTTGGTGGTGCATTTCAAGTCTTCCCTATTTAATTCAGTTTGATTATGCTTATACCTTTTAGCAGCAAATTTCTTTGTCTTCAATTTGGACTTTACACTGTCTTTTAACCATGTTTTTCTTTTTACTAGTATCTTTTCTCTTTGCCTTTAGGGGTCCAGCAACCTGACCAATGTTTCATTCTTCCTCACGCTGATTCATGGCAGGAATATGGGCAGCTCTTCAGGCTGCTTGGCAAAGAAGATGGGAGACGGTCGAAGGGAACTTAAAGTTGCAGGCCATTATGCCATGACTGTTTCCATGGACCTACCCCCCAATGCCGTGAAGGATTCAGGTTGCTTTCTGTCATCCCCGAATTAGATACACTTGCGGGGCGCACTGCCATTTGATGGAGCACTCAACAATGCCCTACTGTGAAGACTGCGTTGTACCCTAGACTGTTTGGCACATTCTTGTTGAATGTCCTAGTCTGGGCGATCTTTGTGCACATTACCTGTCCCATTCCGGGGATGGGTGGGGTCACTACCACCTGTCCCTTGTATTCGGGACACATTTATGCACATTGACTGGTGGACTTATAGACTTTTGGGGGGAGCCAGCCTTCTTCCCTTTATTTAACTTGTTTTTTTTTTTGTTATTTTAGTAGGTCGCACGTTCCTGTGACAGGGGGAGGTGGACCTCCCCCTGATGCTGTAGCTTGCTTCCTGCTTATTGCCTTTTTCCTGTTTTTTAATTTTTATTATTTTTTTTGCATCCTATTTTAAAGATGCTTAGTATTAGGCAGTGTTGAATACAGCAACTAATGCCCAAGTAAGCAGTCGCCAGATGAGCTCTTAAAATGAAAAAAAAAATTCATTGGTTAGGTTGACAAATACCTTAGGAACACCACATTAAAATTATCCCCAAAACCTTTATAACCATTAAGAGTTGTCAGTTTCTGCCCAATCCTATTTACATTAAATCCCTGGAAATATCTGTGTATTTAATAACGTAAGATGGTAATTTAAGAGAAACTAGAGGGTCGCAGAAAGAGACAAATGTTAAATTCATGATTTATGCCAAAAATACCCCTAGAAAAGGTTATTCTCATATCCATTTTTTTTCATTGTTGTAGTCTTATTCGTAATTTTTCTCAAAACCTGAAAAAATTTCCCTTTTTAAAGTTTGAACACATTCTCTTAAAACTGAGAATAACGGCACCTTTTTAAGAATTGAATAGATTTTCATATGATCAAAAGAGTTGTTTCCGATTATTAGCCATCTTTTGCTAAACCCTGGAAAAACTACCATTTTTTTTTAAGTTTAAACTATTTTCTTAAAACATTGAAAAACTATACTTTTTAAGAATTGAACAGATTTCTGATTGGTCAAACAATTATTTTTGATTATTAGCAATCTTTTCTCAAAACTTGGAAAAAAGAGCTTTTTTTTTAGTGTTTAAACACATTCTCTCAAAATTTAGAAAAATACACCTTTTAAAGCATTGAATATATTTTCAAATCCGAAAAAAACCCACCCTTTATTACTGTTTAAACACATTCTCTCAAAATTGATATCCATGATGTTACAGTTTTGGCAAGCTTGGTGGAAGTCGAGATTATCTTCTGCTGGGTTGCTGGACATATGGGAATTCAGGTAATAATGCTGCCAAAGAGTCTGTGAGGACTGGGCTACCAAACCAGCGTTTATCTCTTCCTCACACCAATTACATGGCAGGAATATGAAACACCCCTCTGGTCTGCTTGGCAAAGATGGGAGACAGCCAAGGGGAACTTAAACTTGCGTGCCATTGTGCCATGAATATTCCCATGGAGCCACCCCTCCCAATGCTGCGATTGCTTCAAGTTGCTTTCTGTTGTCCCCAAATTGGACACACTTGCGTTTCCACTGCCATTTGAAGGAACGCTCGCCCCTAACCTTATTGTGTTGACTGTGTTGTCGCCAAGACTGTTCAACACATTCTTGTTGAATCTTCCTGTCTGGGTAAGCTTCGCTCATATTATCTGTCCCTGTCCCGAGACTGGTTTGTGCACCCCGCCCCACAGACTATATGACTTTTTGGAAGAGGCTAGGCTCCTCCACTTTATTTAACTGTTGTAGGTCTCATGTTCTTGCGCTGGGGGGAGGCCGCCCTACCTGAGAGGCCGGAGCACGCTTCTTGTTGCCTTTTTGCTTGTTTTTCTTTTTATTTGTTGTTCCTTTTTTAGCCTTGTATTTTAGCCTTTGTTCCTTTTTTATCTTTGATATTTATCTACATGTTGTTATTTGTTTTGTTTTTTAATTACCTAGTATTAGGCTGTAATTGTGAGTATGGTAACTCTTGCCCTAGTAGGCAGTCATCAGATGGGCTCTTAATTTTTTTTTAAATCTTAAATTTTGAATGCATTATCTCAATTATTATCTCAATTTCCCAAGACTTTAAAAAATGAGAATTTTATTTTAAAGGATGGATAACCGTTTCAAATGCCCAAAACAGTGGTTTTGATTATTTGCTACCATTTATTAAAATCTTAAACCTTCCATTTTTTTAAGGTTTAAGGACATTTTCTCAAAACCTATAGACCCCAACACTTTTTATGAGCATTGAACAGACAGACTTTCAAACATTCAAAATTGTGGTTATTAGTACTCTTTTTCTCAAAACCTAGAAAAATAGAACTTTTAAAATTTTAAACTCATTTTCAAGCTCTCAAAGGAGTGGCTCTCGATTAGTAACTCCATGTTCTCAAAACTTAGAAAAATAACATTTTATTAAGGATTGACAACATTTTCAAACGCCCAATTCAGTGTTTTTTGATTATTAGTATATTTTTTGCAAAACTTAAAGAAAGTTTCAAAACATTTTCTTAAAACTTTGAAAAAAAAGAGAAACCTTTTTAACTTTTGAAGACATTTTTAGGTCATTCATTCCATGTCAATTCAATCAGGCATTTTTGCCACCGACTCAGATTTTCTTGCAAATTACTGTACTTATAGACCTTAATGAGACAAATTCAATGGTATGTGTCTCACTTCTGTAGGCTAAATTGTTTGTGAGATATGACCCCTCAAAGTTGGGTCAAAAAGGCCATTTTTGCAAAAAGTGAAAAACTTTGTCAAATATCTCATAGACTATTGTACCTACAGAGCTCATTCTGATACCATTTTGAAGCTAATAAGATTCCCTACAACTTTTATTAATGCACATATTTCCTTACAAGGTCAATATTTGCGGAGGTTCATGTACTATTTTAATATAATATGCATATAGAGCAGTATTTTATTAAATCATACATTAGATATTTATAAAAAAAGCAAGGGTACTGGTATAAGTACCGTAGGTGGTGATTACATGTCAAACACCAAAATCGCCACTTTTTGGCTAAGTTGTACTCACCTAAAAATCTCTAGCTCCTAAAATAAACATTTCTCAAAGAAAATTCTTCATGAACTCTTTGCTATACATATGTACAAATATTTAGGGAAAGTTACAAAAAAATTGATTTCTATGTCAAGTGACCTTTTCAAGGTCGTCAACTTTTTTGTTGACCTTGTAAGTAAATATTTGCATTAATAAAATTTGTAGGAATCTTATTAGCTTTAAAAATGATATCAAAATGAACTTTTCACTTTTTGTAAAAATGACCTTTTTGACCAAACTTTGAGGGGTCATATCTCAGAAACCATTTGACCTACAGAAATGAGACACATACCATTGAATTTGTCTCATTAAGGTTTACAAGTATAGTAATTTACAAGAAAATCTGAGTCAGTGGCAAAAAAAATGGCCAAATCTTGGTTGAATTGACATGGAATGACCCTTTCTCCAAACATAGCAAAATGACACTTTTTAAAAGATTTAACAGATTTTTAAACTTCCTACTTTTTTAAATTTTAAATTTGGAAAAAATACAATTTTTTAAAAGGTTGAATTTAGTTTCAAGAGCTCAAATCATCTGGGGGTAATAGGCTAAACTTATGGGGATTGGGAGAAACAATCATAATAGTAGAGAGAGAAAGGCTGATATTTGAGTTGGGGACAGTGGGCTGATGTGTAAAGAAGAATGTCTCCATCTTCTTTGCCTATAATCAAAATGCTATCACCCTCACTTAATTCTGATTCTTCTTCCACCAGTTATCAAATGATTTTTACCAGCTGCTGATTGACAAAAGTATATTTCTTAAAATTTAAGATTGATTTTGCTTGAAAACATTAACTTTGTCACTGTCAAAGCAATTTTTTTATTATAGGTTTTTTAATCGTATTTTATTCTCTGCATGTATTTTTTTAAGGAATGGTGTGTAAAGAAGAGCAGATTGTATACTCATTGAAGTAATATAGTTCTAGGGCAGTGGGAATAACATAAAGGGAGTATGTAGGTAGTGAAAAAAAGAGACATTAAAAATTATACCCAAACTAAATGCTGTTCTCTCTTCTCTTAGCACTCATCTGCAAAAGGTGTAGTTGAAAACTCAATTTTTTTAGCAAGAAGTATTGAAGAAAAGTTTCATTTTCTCTTTAGTAATGGGGAAATTTCGATGTATTTCAATTTATCTCTTAATTGCACAGATCATCTTTATTGGAAATTGCAATAGAAAGGTAAGTGCTTACCTTTGGTGCTGCCATTTGAAAATTGAATGCTTGGAATAGATGAATTTTATCATAAGGCTACTTAGGATTTGTCCTATAGGTAAAAGTTCAAGTAGGCTATTAAGCAGGAGGAATCTTTACTTTTGAAGCATAGTAAAAGGTAAAAAGCATCTTTATTTTCCTGAATTTAATTATTTTGAGGTATGACTACCTGTTCGGATGATGGGAGTATACCTCTGGATGCTAGTATGTTATATGCCATATATGTAAGGTTGAAACAACAAAGTGTTTCCAATGCTGGGTATTTTTTGTCAGTTGGGCATATGTTTTGGAACAGGAATCAAAACATTTCCTTGATAAAATGCTGTGGGTTTAAAGATTTGGTACAAGATCTGAGAATGGATGCAAATGTAAGCATGAAGGGTGAGGCTGGCACTAGGAGAGTGGAGAGTAGGCCAAGTGTAAGGTCTAGAGTGATAAAAGGGGATAAGGCAAAAAATGGAGTTAAATGTAGATAGGACAGGTTAGGTTTGTGGCAATGGAACACAGAACATTTTAGCTTGTCTGATAGATTCAGTGCCCTAAGAGAGAAAGTAACTTGAAGTGATATGACTGATGATTTTATTGCTCTGAATGAAGATGTACACAGGAGTAGAGTGACTGGTAGTTTGAATGAAACTAGAACAGCAGAGTTAGAGTTAGGTCTGAGAGAATTAGAAATAGGTATCTGACTGATGTGATGAGTGCAATTAGATGGAATGGTTTGAGGGTTTGTATGCCAAATGCTCAGGTAAGTGATCTGAGGGACAAGAATGAGGGGCCTGGTGTCAGCGTGCTAGTGATGCACTTATGATTACATATGGGAGAGTGAATGATGTTAAAGTGGGTGCATTTGAGTTATGTGTGACATCTGATAGGTTGATTGAAAGCATGAAAGTAGAATGAATGGTATTGTTTTGGGTATGCTTCTGAGAATGAATGTTGGGAGGGAAATGGGTGTCTCATGCAATTGGTTCAAATGTATATGTGAGGAGTATCTATGAGAAAAGGTGTGATGTTTGTTGATATATGGGATTAGTTTTATGGCAAAAAAGAACAGTGATGGATGGATTGTTGCAGTTTAGTATGGATGGGCTAGATGTGTTGTGGAAGATGTGCGATTGTGTCATTTGGTCTTTATGGGTGGAAAACTAGACAATGCTAAAGGTAAGGGCAATAGGTATTAGAGATGGGACGATTTTCCCCCCCAATTTTCTGATTCCGAATCCAATTCCAGCTAAAAGTTCCGATTCTGATGCCAATACTTTTATAATTTATTATTAGGGGAGAGAAACTCACTTTAAATAACAAATTTACTGGCTTATAGAATTTATTTAAATGATAAATAGAAAAACTGATTTAATTCCATATAAACTTTGAAGCAGCTAATACCTAAAAATAACTAAAATTAATAATCAACTTCTTTGATTCTATTTAATCTATGATGCAGCGAATACCTAAGAATAACTAAAATTAATAATAAGACTCATTTAATTCCATTTGAACTTTGAAGCATTGAATGCCTAAGAATAATGAAAATTCATTATCCTTAAGTTATAGTGAAGAAACATTAAATTTCACTTGTTTCGGGCTGTTAGTCTACTTTTTTTAGGAGAGCATATCATGCCACCAATGCTGAAAAGCTTTTCACTGTGCTGATAATGGTGGTGCAGAAAAATTTGACAAAAGGGACATATTTGGAAATGTATGTATCTTTGTTAGCTGTCCACCACTATAAGGGATTGGTCTCATTTTGAATCAAAGCTAATTTTGTGTATTTGCTCACTTCAGTATCAATTACACATTGAATAGTTTGAATTTTCTTATCCCACCTGGTATTTGAACTTATCCTTGTATTTCCCTTCATCTTTTTTTAAAATTCACTCACAGAAGTGTCAAAGCTAAAGTTCAAATTGTTTTCGGTTTCCCCTTCACTCAGCTGATCTGTCAGATTCTGGCTCATCAATGTTTGAAGACTTATTGTCACTGACACAAATATTGTCTACTATACTTGTTGCAGAAATTGCTCCACATCATTTACATTATATTTTTCTTCAAGAAATGATGTCTTGTAACAAGGATCTAAAAATGTTGCAAGGATAAGGTTTTTATCATTAAAGTAGGAGTTGAATCTATTTTTTAATAAAGACTTCCATGCAGACATTTGAATCAAGTCCCACAAAGAGTCATTTAATTTGAAAGAAACAGTGGTAATTACTATACTGAAACAGTAGTTTTCGATTATTAGTAATCTTTTATCAAAATCTGAAAAACCACCCTTTTTCTTCAAGAAATATGGATTAACATTTTATGCCTGAACACCGACTATATTCTAATTGAATTATCAACATATTTTTAGAAATTAGAGAAATTCTGCTGAGATCAGCCTTTGACTAACTTTGGAACCTATAAGATGAAACTTAAAAGTGCATTCAATCTCAGTACCTGGAAAACTCAAGACTGGCAATTTATCATTAACTTTAGTTATATTTTAACTTTCTATTTTAATTAGAAAGAACCATTTTGTGAACTGGAAATAGGGATTGTTTTTAATGATTCCGATTCCATTGCATTTAAAACATCCACATTTTCTGTGGAAAATTAAGGTTTGTCAGACCAATTACGCTGCCCAGCTGCCAGAGGCACGCTTTAAAGTTGTGGCTGCCACCTGTGTACTCACATTTGCCTGCCCGCCAACAAATGTGAAAAATGTTCTCTGTTAGTCTTTCACGATACACTACTCCATTACTCAAAATTAAAATAAACCTTATATTTTATACCTACCAACTGTTAATTACATAATTTAACTAGAGTAAATAATTTAATTTGTTCAAGATAGGTTTTTATCCCACACAATGGTGGGTATCTTTGCTAGTATGAAATAAAGGGTAAATTGAGACAATAGTGCCGCCTAGTTTAGGCTATTACCTACCACAAATATAGGCAAAATGGCTATATTTATGACGGGAGATAGGGTTTGAACTTACCAACTTAGGTATCTTAATCTACCCAGTAAATTTACCCCCATAAGGGGCGCAGCGATTTGCCATCCTGGCCGCCGTGCTGACGGGACTCAGCACCCTGTCCGACCCCAGCTTAGCCTCTTCTCCTTCCTTGAAAACACTTGTTTCCTTGCTTTTCATACAACCTCTCCCACAACTTTCTCTGGTCAGCCTCTAATTTCACAGGGTAGATGCTGACCTTCTTCTCAAGCCAACCGTCCCGGATCGGAGCTGAGGGGGGGGGGGCAACGTTCCCTAACCCCTGAGCTCCTGTTCGGGATGGGGGTTTTTAACAACCTGCTTCATCCCCACCCATACCTTCCTCACATCCCTTTTCCTCTCCTCTTCACAATCTATCTTTTTACGGCGCGTCTAAGGTGGAGCCGCCATGCCGATGGACTACTAGGCCACCAGGTAGGAGGGGTGGTCCCAAATGGCGGCACCTGGCTCTGCCAGGCCTGTAAGCACCTCTTGCAGTGCAGGCAACTGCAAGAGGTGATGAACGATTGCATCCCGTGAAATATAGAGGGTCACCATGCCCAATGATGAGAAACAAAAAAATCTCCCCTTAATTCTCCCTGTGTCACCAACGGAGCCGCCCTCGGGCAGCTCCACCGAAAAAATGGAGGTCCTCCCCCCTGTGCTTGCTCAGGAAACCCTCCATATCTCTCTAACCGGAGAGGAGGCTTACTCCTCTCCTTCGCTTACGGGTGTAGGGGACTCCCCCTCACCCCCTTCTCTGGAGGTACTTTCGGGCACCTCCCTTTTTCCAGCGGCAGTCCCCTCTATTCTTTCCAAGGGGACTGCCAAGAAAGCCAGCAGGCAGCCCTTAGCCAGCCGCTCCACATCAAAGCGGCTGGGTAGGGCAAACCCCCCTTAAGGGGGATAGGGAAGCCAGGCCCCTTCGGTCGCTTCCCTCAAAAGACCTGCTGGCAAGAATACTAAGCCTTCCCGGGGTCAAGGCCTGTGCCTCCCCACAAAAGACTCATGACGCTGCCAAGGGGACCTCCGATGTCCTGGGAGGGGATGGCCAACTGGAGGCCCCTCTGCTCAGACTTACTTTCATTCGTACTTGCATTCTTTCTTTCACTCTTCTTTGTACGCTTTCTACTCCTCAAGACCAAGACAAGCTCTGTCCCAGACAGATCCATACTACCACATTCCTTCTCATCATCATGCACTTTACCCTTCTCTTTGCACAATTCATACACCGGATGGCTCACCAGGTAGTCAGGAGGTTCTCTCCATCTCGTTAACTGACTCTGATGAGCCCGCACACTCTCAATCATACCGTCATTCAAACTCTCCAAAACATACGTCACCCCATTTTCCCAAACTCTCACAACTCTCTAAGGTCCATCAAACTTCTCACTCATCTTTGACACATTCAACCTACCCTTCACTTCTTTCACCTTCAATTCTTTTGCACCTAATTCAAATGAACGGAACCTTTCATGTGCCTCACGCCATACACTCTGCTCATTTTCACTCAAACGAAACCTATCTTTCACTCGCCTTTCAAAATTCATCACAAACTGACATGGGGACATTCCAGTTGCACTATGCACAGTTGAATTATACGCCCACAACACTCTCCCCAGACATACATCCCAGTCATTCACTGTCGTACTCATCATTCTCAACATCTCACACAAGGTTCTTATAGTACGTTCAGCCAATCCATGCTCCACACCATTCTCAACATTTGCTCAAACACTTCCTCAAATTCAGGCCCATTATCACTCAGACATCTTCTAGGCTTCCATACACACATAGGAAAAAAATAACTGCTCAACCACACACGCAACAGTCACACTCCTTTTATCTCTCACAGGCGCTGCATACACAAACTTACTTTTATGATCAACCATAACAACCATACCAACATTCCCAGCACTCGTACGCGGCAAAGACACACAATCAATCACTACCAATTCAAAGGGTTCTTTTGCATCAACTTTCAACATCGGCGGTTTCACTTGCACACCTTGCACCTTTCGCTTCTGACACCTTTCACACGTAGTTGCAACATCATTCACAACAGTTCTCAGAAACGGATGGAACACACGCTCCTTCATACACTCCCACAGCTTAAACTTACCCATATGCCCATAATTATCATGCACAACCTTCACCAGACCAATCATACCAACTAAGGACATCACAGGTACATACATATCATCACCACCCTTCACATGCCTCACAAAATATACAATATCCATACAAACAACAAAATCCTTAGCATACCTTTTAAAATCACTTATACACTCTGGCCATTCATTCTAATCAACACGCGTCATTACACATCTCTTCAACTCACTAACAAAAGGACACATCTCTTGCATCTCTAGAATATCATCATCACTTAAAATCTCATTCTCATCATCCATGACCAACTCAATCATACCGCAAAACTTGACAACATTCTTTGCACACTCATTCAACCTCATCACCTCACATTCGCCTTTCATAAGACAATCCTTATCAGTATCCAAAGACAAATCATTCAATCTCATAAAGTCTACACCAAGCAAGAAACAACATGGCATTTGCTCATCTTTCAGAATCACAAAGTCATGCTTTACATTCACACCATTACCCAAACTCACTTTCAGACCAACCTGTTCCCATGCCACTATCATGCCATTCCCTAATCCACTTATCCGTAACTTCACAGGTTTATGCTCGCAACATTTAAACTCGTCATACTTACTCAGAATCCTCTCATTCACTAAAGACACCTGCGCTCCAGTATCAATCAAACCACAGAACAACCTTTCACCAACTTTCACTCTCGCTTCCATCATATCAGGTCCACCATGTTCACAATACACAGAAGGAACAAGCACACCAACATCAGCACTGATATCCACACTGTCATTAACTCCTATATCATCACTCACCACACGCTCATCTTCATCCAGACAATTATTCTTCTCTCATATATGAACACTCTTCAATCACCCAATTGTAGTGCACACCGCTCAAACATTGCAGATGTACCACATTAGGATTCAAACCCTTCATCTTCTCATCCTTGTACACAATTGGCCTCTCACCACCAAAGTGCACATAAACAATCATTCCATACAAACGACTCGCTACAATCAACACTTCCTGAAATGGCGGGACCCCTTGCATACACATCGCTCTCAATTCTTTGATGAAGTTCCGCACCTTTGCCATACCAATGCTTTCAGGCTTCCTACACACTTCATTCATTACCTCCTTCCTTAAATCATCCACACTATCGGGCACTCTCACGTCTACTCCATCACTCTTCAAATCTTGAGAGGCAAACTGCTGGGGTGGATGAAAGCTCCTGGGCTTCTTACCCCCAACATTCACACTGTACCATCCATCCTCTTCTAGATCGCTTTCATCATCAAATCGTCCATCTTCTAACAGTTCCAACACATCCTCCCACATCAACCATTCACCTTTCAGTCTCATTCTCTCCTTTCTCTTTCCACTCAGCCATTCACTCATTTTTCGCGGGATTGTGTCCAAAAACTTCCTCATCAGTGGTTTACATTCATTTACATCATCATCACCATACCTCTTTCTCGCCATGCTCTCAAGCCTATGTGCATACATGTTCACACTTTCACTCTTCCCCAATCGAGCCTTCTCAAATTCATTCACCCTTTTATACTTCACACTCTTTCATTCGTTTCACCTGCCCAATCATCTCTTCTTCACTACATCGTACTTTGGCTCTCCCACACTTGTTATCACTCGCAAGAACTCCAACACTTTCCCATCCAAACAATCTCCCAGAACACTCACCCAGTGACCCTTGTTCTGCGGGTACTTAAGCTTGCAGTACTGCTCAAAATCCCCGAAGAACTCATCCATACTCTTTCCCCCATGTAATCTAAACTTATAAATCATTGGCACTTTCCTAATCAAAATTCCTTTCCCCACATTCACTTCACTCTCGGAAGAGCTACTCTCGGTCTCATTCATTCCAATCATATCGTCACTCTCTCCCTCATCTGAGTATAGCGAATCCACACTCTTCCCTCTCGCCTTCCTATCCTTAACCTTAGAACCATGCTTACTTCCTCTCTTACTTTCCACTCTCTTCCATTCACCCCCTTTCCTACCACTCACAGTATCTTCTTTAGACTCAATCACACCTCCATCCATTCCATTTAGCGGAGTCCCTTCAGTAGGAGCAGGGGTCAGGGTTGTAGGTCCTGGGGCTGGTCCAGCCCCTGTCATCATGTTATATAGGTCCTGCATCTGTCGGTCAGTCTGATCCTGTCGGTCTCCCATTTCCTTCTTCATCCTATCAGTCTTTTCATTCATCCCTTTCATCTCATTCTTCATTCCCTCAATCATTCCCCGCAACATTTCGCACTCCTCTTCTTTCTTCCTCAATTCCAGTCTCAATCGCACTACTTCTTCACTCAAAGTTTCAGCTACAGCCATTGTTCCCAAGTTAGTAACAAAGGATAGGAGGAGGAAAAAATCAACCAAACTACTTGTACCAATATACAGACAAACTGCAATCCGGTTTCGAGATCTCAAGGTCCCTATTCGGGCCCGAAATGTAGCAGGCCGAAAATCTAGACTAACCTGCGTTCCAACCTTATCCTAGGATTTATGGACCTTGAGAACCCCGAGGAAGAATTGATACAATTTGCTATACAGTCCTTTACTTTACAAAAGAATACAGTTATATTTACAAAAATATGGGGTAAATATTCACACAACAAATATATATATATATATATATATATATATATATATATATATATATATATATATATATATATATATATATATATATATATATATATATATCTATTCTCCTATACACACAATATTATCTGACAAATACCAGAATACCAATCAAAATTTATATAACCAACCTTTAATTAGACTATATGTATATTTAAAAGGGATAGCCTAAGTCTAACAACAAAATATCTTTGCCACTAACGATCACACAGTAGACAAGAAGTCACTAACAGGAGGCCTAAAGCAAATAAGAGGAGCAAGAAAAAAGAAGGAAGGGCTCACGTGTTACCCAGGTGGGTATTGGCATCTCAAGCGTTTTACAAACAAAACTGGTGCCTCTGAACATTCAATATAATTTGGTAACATCTAGAAGCTATCAAAGCCCTCTCTCTCTCTGTCCCGGCGGGACTTGACAATTTCTTCTTTCTGCTCAGTTAGCAGAACCCTACCACCTCCGCCACTCCTTACAAATAGTGGCGATTAAGTGTACTGGAGGGGTCATTCAACAAAGTATTCAACATTTAGTTCGCTAACTTTACTTAGGGCAAATTAGTATTTCGTTAGATTTACTTAATACAAAGTAATATCTGAGAAAGAAAAAAAACAATTTTAATGCATGAAATCAAATATATATATATATATATATATATATATATATATATATATATATATATATATATATATATATATATATATATATATATACAAATAGAAAATATAAAAAAAACTTCATTCCCACTCACACACACATTCTTACAGAGGGAGGGAGAGGGTATTGGGAAAAAGGTGGGAGAATGGCCCCTTATACACACACTCCCATTTGCTCCACCACTGTGATAGACATGGTCCTTGAGGAAACCCAGCCTCAGACGGTAGGGCCTTCCATGAGGGGAAATCCGGGCTCGGCGCCAAGCACCGAGCCCGAATCCGCCCCTATGCAAGGTCCTCCTCAAACGGCTGGGGATTCTGAGGCAGTACACGGAGGGGAGGGATCTCCTCCGGATGATGCCCCTGCAACCACCAGGACCTTCTCCATTTTGGAGAAGGTCCTGGCTGAGGCCGGCGGAGGTGAGAAGTGGGTTCATTCCCCGCCCTGCTCTCCAAAAAAGAAAAGGACAAAAAAGAATAAGAAGACTCGGGGCTTCTCTCCATCCAAGGGGGCGGATGGGTCTGCTACCACTTTGGCAAGCGACCAAGCCAAGACTGGCACATCCAGCCCCTCTGCCCCCCCCCGGTTGCGGAGCCCCTGACTAAGACAAAAAGTGCACAGGGCGGAGCCTCGATGACATTGGGGCCCCTCATTCAGAGGTTACCTGGCATTTTCTAGCCCGCTGGCTTCAAGCGCTTCCTCATTATTCGCTCCACTGATGGCACCATGTTGTCCAAGGGCAACATGATCCATCAGGGAGAGGATTAGCTAGTGCAATTGGTAGAGAGCCGAAGGTGACCCATTTCTCGGATGAGAGCCTTCTGGCGAATGCGGCTAAGATAAGTCCTCTTCGGACACTTCATGGCACCCTGGTGAGTGTGATGCTGCACTCTACCATGAACTTTGTGAAAGGAGTAGTTTATGAGAGGGAACTCATTAACTACTCCATTGAGGACATCACCCTAGAGCTGGCCGACCATGGGGTGGTCAAGGTTGAAGAACGTGTGATGAGAAAACAGGGAGGGGCCTCGAGACCCACCCCTACACTCTTTGTCACGTTCGACTGTGACAAGCTCCCTGAGTTGGTGCGTGCCGGTTGGTACCGCTACTGCGTGAAAACCATTCATGCCACTGCCGCGACGGTGCTATTACTGTCACCGCTTCGGCCATACAAATCATTCTTGTAGACGTGCAAAGTCGAGGTCACCCGAAGTTTGTGTAAATTGTTCCAAGGCCGCACACAATAAGTCCAAATCGTGTGTGGCCAAGTGTGTGAATTGTGGATAGCCGCAACCCGCTTCTAAGAAGCAATGTGGTGCATATCTCCTTGAGAAAGAAATTTTGGCTGTTCAGGCCCAGGATCGACTCTCATTCCGCGAGGCTAAGGACTTGGTCCTGGCGCGCCCGGCCTTGCCTGGGACGTCATATGCCTCAATAGTTAGAAAAACACCCTCTGCTCCTGGCCCATCCAGGCCAACGAGCACCGTTGTTTCCGCGCCCATTCGGAGCCCTTCTGCGGGGTTTACTCAATCCGGGCGCTCCCCTGGTAAAGCTGGCAGCAAAATGGGTTCACACCCATTCCCGGCTAAAACCAGGGCTTTCCCCTCTTCCCCCAGCGTGACCGTTTCATGTAAGGCGAAACGGCCACGCGCCTCCACCGAGTCGTTAGACTCAAAGGAGGCAACACCCCTGAAGATGGTCGCTAGGCCATCTTCTGAGGTTCCTAAAGCTGTTCCCCGAAAGGAGGACAGCAACAAAGGAGCTTCGTCCCCTTCGCCCACGCCTAGTCGTGGAGCGAGAGGATTGGAGACGGTGGTTCCTCGAAAAGAGGGCACCCCGCCTCCGAAACGCAACGCTCGCTTAAGGTTTCGAGGCGGAGGGAGGAAAAGACTCGCATGGCGAGTCCAACCTCCCCCAATAAGTCCTCGAAGGCGACAGCGCCTTCAGCGCTTTGTCCGGCCAACAGCGCCCGGGGTTCTGCTCACGGGAAGCGTACGGCCATTCCCGTGATGGTCTTCAGTTCGAGGAGGGCCCCCGCGTCTCCTCCGAGCTAGGCCTGGAGGGCATATTCCTTCAATGGAATTGCTGTGGACTCCTGGCCAACTGGGAGGAGCTGCGGAGGCTCGTCTCGTCCCGTTTCCCGTTAGCTATCTTTTTGCAGGAGATAATGCTAGGCCCGTGCCCCCTGCCCGCCCTCCCGGGATATAAGGGTCTTGCGACCCCACCACCGCGGGATGGCCGGGCTGGGGGATGCGCGGTTTATACCCGGCATGATATCTCCGTTCTTCCTTTCTCTTTAGATACCTCCTTTCAGGCAGTGGCTGTGCAGCTGCACCTAAATAGGAGGTATACTATCATTTCTGCTTACATTCCACCGTCAGCTGACTTCGACGCGGGGGACTTCCACCGCGTCGTGGCACGGTTGCTGAGGCCCTATCTCTTGGTTGTAGATCTGAACGGCAGGCATCCTCTCTGGGAAGATTACTCCATAAATCCAAGGGGACAAGTCCTTGCCGATCTGATCGAAGAACTTGAGATGGGTGTCCTAAACGTGGATGAGTTTACGCATCACTGTCCGAGAACCGCGTCATTTTCCTGCCTTGACCTATCTTTGTGCTCTTCGGATGCACAGCCTGATTTTGATTGGGGGGTGCTCAATGACCTCGATAGTAGTGGTCACTTTCCCATTCAAATATCATTTTCAGGGCAACTGCCGCCTGAGAGCCCACCTCGGTGGTGCTTGGTGCGGTGGCCTGCATTCCAGGAAATGACTGAATTCTCTTATCTCAGTCGATGAGTTTAGGTCGGTAGATGAGGCCGTTGAGTTCTTCTCTGGCAACCTCATCCCCGTCGGCCTGACTAATATTCCTAGGACGTCTGGCCGTTTTGCACGCCGACCACTCCCATGGTGGTGGGCGGAGCGTGAGACGGCCCTCAAACAGAAGCGTTATGCCTACATGCGCTATAAGCGCCGCCCGAACGATTTCACTTTCGCTGAATTTCGTCGGGCTAGGGTTAGGTTCCGGTATATTTTGAAGCACGCCCGCCGCTCTTCTTGGTGGGCATACGTGTCTTCACTTAACAGAAAGACCCCTTTAGCTGAGGTGTGGAAGCGAGTCAAAAGGATTTGGGGCAAGTTCTCGCAGGGCCCCCTCCCGTTCTCCAGGAGAATGGGACCGCAATCTCGGACCCCGCGTCCGTGGCGGAATCCTTAGCGACCGCTTTTTCCGCATTCTCTAGCCGGGATGCTGCTCCGCCAGCATTCAATTCACGTCGTCATGTTGCGGAAGGCCGCCGACTGGACTTTACCTCCAGAGGCGGAGAACCCTTCAACGACAAGTTTACTGGGAGTGAGTTGCGCTCCGCTCTCGCTTCGTGCGCAGACACCGCCCATGGTCCGGGCGATGTCCCGTACGCCATGCTTTGAACCTGGGTGAGCGAGGCATGGCCTTTCTGTTATATTTGTTCAACAGGTTCTGGGTGGATGGTCTTCTCCCAGACTCCTGGCGAATCGCTACTGTGCTCGCCTTTCGCAAACCGGGGAGATATCATTCTACTCCGACCGGTTTCCGCCCAATTTCTCTAACCTCTTGCGTGTGCAAGTTGATGGAGAAATTGGTAAATGTTAGATTAGCCTTTTTCCTGGACAGCGGAGGCCATCTGTCTTCTGCACAGTGTGGCTTCTGCAAGTTCACTCCACTTCGGATGCTCTGCTCCGACTGGAAAATGCCGTCTACGAGGCTTTCCTTCGTAGACAGCACTACGCCACGGTTTTTTTTCGATCTGGAGAAGGCCTATGATACCGCATGGCGATACCGTATCATGGAGACTCTCCACACGATGGAGGCGAGGGGACGCCTCCCAATGCTTATATCTGAATTTTTGCGAGATCGTCGATTCGGCGTATGGGGGGGTGGGAGATCTCTCCGGCCCAAAGGAGCAGGAAGACGGTGTCCCGCAGGGAAGTGTCCTCAGTGTCACACTCTTTGCCCTGAGCATCAACGGCATCACCTCGGTGCTGCCGGAAGATGTTCTCGCTACGCTCTACGTGGACGACCTTTCGATCTCTTTTGGCGCGGCCCAGATGACAACTCTGGAGCGTCGACTCCAACAGGCATTGAACCGCGTCTCTCGCTATGCCGAAGCGCACAGGTTTCGGTTTTCTTTGGCCAAGACTAAGGTGGTGCACTTCTGCCGCCATCCACGGCTTCACCCCGACCCAGATTTGTTTCTTAATGGGGTGCACCTGGATGTGGTTGAGTCGCACCGTTTCCTTGGACTTGTATTGGACCGACTCCTCACCTGGGAGGCTCATATTCGGAGCCTTAGGGTCTCTTGTACCCGCGCCATGGACATTCTCCGTTCCGTGACGTTCAGCGCTTGGGGCGCTGATAGGGCTACTGCCGTACTTTTTTATCGATCCTTTGTTCGCTCGAAGCTCGACTACGGATGTGAGTTTTATGCATCCGCATAAAACCGGCCTTCGCCTGGCGACCGGTGCCTTCCGCACTTTCCCCATTGAGAGCCTGTTGGTCGATGCTGGGGAGACGCCACTCGCTCTGCGCCGCGTGCAGTGCATCACTCGCCTGTACGCGCGAGCCCGGCGTCTGCCTCAGTCGCCAACAGCTCTCACTGCATCCGCAGCTGATCTCGATGGTGCCTATGCCGCCGAGAGACGCCAGTCATACCCTAAGCCCTTTGGGTTTAGGGCCAGGAAACTCCGAGAGCTAGATATAGCTCTCGTTCCGGTGGTGCCCCTGGTTCTGCCCAGGATGCCACACTGGAGGGTACCACATTTGGCTATTTGTTGCCACGCCTCTGCTCCCAAAGCTTGTACGGCGCCGGGAGTATTGCGTTCGACCTTTCTGAAGCACACCTCGTGTCACACTGGAACCGTGCCAGTGTATACGGATGGATCCAAGTCCCAAGAGGGGGTCGGCTTCCACGCTGTATCCCCTCTGTATCCCCTCTGTTTGAAGTCAACGGGGCTCTGCCAGGCGCTGTGTCTGTCTTCACGGCCGAACTGGTGACAATACACCACTCGGTACGGGAGATTACGCGACGTGCCTGGCTCGGAGACCGGATTGTGATCTATAGCGACTCACCAAGCGCCCTGAGTGCTCTCGGGGCATTGGAATCTCCGCATCCCCTGGTTCGCGATATCCGTGACGCCACGGTTATGGCGAGCCGGGCAGATGTCGAGATTATCTTCTGCTGGGTTCCTGGACATGTAGGAATTGCGGGGAATGAGGTCGCTAAAGAGTCCGCGAGGACTCTGCGACCGGTCCATCGTTTCGCTCCTCTTCACACCGACTACATGGCAGGAATATGGGCAGCTCTTCGGGTTGCTTAGCAAAGAAGATGGGAGACAGTCGAAGGGAACTTAAAGTTGTGTGCCATTGCGCCGCGACTGTTCCTATGGACCTACCCCCCAATACCGCGAAGGCTTCAAGTTGCTTTCTGTTTCACACTCACAGGAGCACGGCCATTTGATGGAGTGCTCGCCTGCGCCCTACTGTGAAGACTCTGTTGTTCCCCCTTCCTCCCTGACTGTTTGGCACATTCTTGTTGAATGTCCCAGTTTGGGCGATCTCCGCGCACATTACCTGTCCGGGTACCAGGATAGGCCTGGTCACTACCGCCTGTCCCTTGTACTTAGGACCGATTCATGCACACCTACCTGTGGACTTTTAGACTTTTTGGAGGAGGCCGGCCTTCTCCCCTTTATTTAAATAGTTGTTTTTTCTTATTTTAGTAGGTCGCATGTTCCTGCACCGGAGGGAGGGGGACCTTTCCCTGACACCTGAGCTTGCCTCCTGCTTATTACCTTTTTCTTTTTTTTATTTTATTTGTTTTTTATTGTTTTTTTTTAGCATCCTCTTTTAAAGATTACTAATTTTAGGCAATGTTGAATACAGCGACTAATGCCCAAGTAGAAATAATCAATTATAATGCCATTACATTTTTTAAAATTCTCTGTAAATTATTTGACAATAAAATTCTTTTACATTCTCACTGATGATGTATCAACAATTGAAGGGCAATTCCAATCTAGATCTGAGAGTGCTCAAACCTTAACAAGTAGACAAGGATTCAATAAAATTATTCCCCATACTGTCAAAGCATTCAAAACATGTCAGCCGAATATACTGTCCACCAAATTTCAGCTGATATATCAATTCCTTCCATGACTAACATTAACTACAATGCTGGCCAATATATTCTTTGTACCTATGAAAATATTTCTTGCATCAGGTTTATTGAAGAAATCTGCCAGCATTCAATGGATGCCATGATATTGCTGAAGGCTGCCGACTGGACTTTACCTCCAGAGGTGGACAACCCTCCTATGACATTTTACATTCAGTGAGTTGCATTCCACTCTCACTTTGTGCATGGACACTGGCCCTGGTCCGGACGATCTCCCATATGCCATGCTTCAACACCTAGGGTAGAGATCACTAATCCAGCCAGTTTCCGCCCAATCTCTCTCACCTCCTAGATGTGCAAGTTGATGGAGAAATTGATAAATGTTAGATTAGACTTTTTCCTGACCTGCGGAGGACACCTGTCTTCCACACAGTTTGGCTTCCTCAAGTTCCACTCCATGTTGGATGCTCTGCTCTGATTGAAAAATGCCATCTGCGAGGCTTTCCTTCATAGATAGCACTAGGCCACAGTGTTTTTCAATCTGGAGAAGGTCTAATGATACCACATGCCAATATGGTATCATACTAACCCTAACTGTACTCTGCGAGAAAGTGGTTGAAGGAATAGGACAAAAGGATAATTTAATTTTTTCATAAAGGCTTAATTTATTTGTTTGCTTTTACAAGCTATAATACATTGGTATACTTTATGATTTTGATACAACTTAAATCTTAGTTTCAGTTCTCTATTAATTTTTTTTATCAGAAGTATTAACTTTCTTTTGTCTTTTGCAGATTTTATTTACTTTGAATCCTGACTGCAATAAAGAAGTTATAGATTGTAATAAACCATGGATTATGTATGGAAGAGGAGAAAATGAAAATAATACTATTCATTATTTATGGAGTGCACTGGAAGTTCCTTCATTTATCATAGTACTTACTTCCCCTGATTCTGAAATAGTTATCAGTTGGGAACATTTATTGAGCGCAAACTCAATTACATTTTCTCAAGGTTACATCAATATGTTTGGATTATCTTTTCAGAATGTAAGTATCATTTTCACACCAAATCTTAAAAATATGTATTTATTTCCAATTAATTATTTGAAATTATCATCCTTAGCTGATTTTTCCCAAAGTGGCACAGTATAAACACTTCAAAGTGTTTCTTTCTCAGGCCAGTGACACATATCTAAGCCTGCTATTTAGAGGAGCGACATGCCTTCCTAGTTCCAGTACACTATATCTGAAACTAGGATACCTCCCTTTGCTGTAATCTAGACATTTTCCACTAGGTACCCCCTTTTTTATCACTTCCTCACAAGCCTCTTCTTGTATATCGTTCTTGACATTGGGTAATTTTGCAAGGCTAGTTACCACTATTTGGGGCCCAGGATGTTTTATCTTCCTTGTCTCTCCCTTCTACTCTCCCATCTATTCTTTATGCACAAATCCCAATGGCACACCTTGCCATAGCCACCATTTAGGAGAGGAGACCCTAAGTGGTACAGAGTCAGTTTGGGCACTACATTCCATGTTTTCCACCAAAAGGTCTCCATCTCCAGAAATAATATTAAAAATCATCAAAACCTTCCTCTTTTTGGGAGTTGCCTCCTCCACTCTATTCCAGGGAGTCCTCCAAATTTTGTTTTCCCCTAAGTTATGATAGGGAGGGGGTTTCTTCCTCTCCTTTGCCAGTGGGTATCAGGCCTTTGCCTTTACTACTTCTTTTCTGGGAACTGCCCCTAAACAGACCCCTCTCTAATGCAGAGGTATCCTTTCTCAGTGGCCCCTCCAAAAGAATAATAAAAGAAACCAAAAGAGTAAGCTCACCCACTCCGGAAGTATGAGGAGCCTTACAGGAATTATTTGGGTCATAGGTTCATGCTTCACTCTTTTACCTTTGACTTGTGTTGTGACAAGTTGGGGACCCAGTGTTCCAGTCCCCCCACCCACCCCATCTTCTTGCCAGATGAGGTTAATGACATGGGGTAGGTGTTCTGATGGAACACTCCGCTCGCACCAAGTTGAAAAAGTACCCAAATCAGTGAATGAGGTGGCCCCATCCTAGGAAGAGGAAGGAAAGTCCTCCCCAGGAATTGATCAAGACTCGTGGGTACAACCTGGATAGATGATTCCTTCTCTACCTTGAACTTTCTAAAAGGGATAGTTTATGCCAGAGAACTGCTAAGTTATTCCTTCAAAGATTTTATGGATGAGCTGTCTGTCCAGGGGGTTGTAGAGTCAAGCAGGTGTTGAAGAATGAAAGAGAGGGGGCTTCAACCAACCCTGATGGTATTCCTCACTCTCAACCTTGATAGGCTTCCCGAGTCGGTGTATGCTGGTGCTATCACAATTGTGTGGTCATGAATGGCAGTTGATATCAGTCCCAAGGTTGTGCAATATACAGCTGTTTTGTGCAAGGCCAAATGTGTGAATTGTGATGGTTCACACCTTGCTTCTTCAAAGAATTGTGAGATATTTGTATCTAAAAAATAGGTCTTTCCACCTGATTAGGGTATGGCAGCAGGTTCTAGAACCCTGCAGTCATGCCATCTGCCACACAAGTAGAGCCGCCTGGTGTTTGAGGGGAGGACAATGAAGGGTAATCTACTCCAAACTTAATTTATTTATAGGAAACAAAACAGAGAAAACAATGACAAATATTCTTATGTTAAGATCAGTTATTTTAAAAATTCTTTTTATCTAAACATTATTCAAGCTTTATAATTTTGTCACTTCTGATTGCTCCTAAAACATATTTTATATTAAGATAATAATGCATATATAAAACCCATTCTTGTAAATTTCTTCACTGTTTGCCCAGAAGATGACCTTTGAAAAGGTTGGAAGATGTCTTGGCTAATAAAGATATGCCACTTGCCAGCATTTATCCCAAATCTTTCGCTTTCTGAAAAGAAAGTCTGAAAAGGTTAAAAAGCTGCAACGGAAGCTTAAACAAGCAGCCATCACTGTTGATTTTAACAAATCTTGTATATAACATAGCCTCCTACCACATTATACTTTCTGTCACAGAATTGGCTTTCAAACCTCTCTGACCGGAGAGGAAAGGCCTGAGGGCCTTTCAAGGTCGCCGCTTTAGTGCTATATAATTGCTGTAGGGCCTTTTGTTTGGCCTTTCATGTTTAGACTATTATTCGCCCTGATTATTCTGATAATTCATCAAATTCTTATTTTAGTGATTAATTATCTAATTAAAATACATAAATGGCTTAGCTCAGTCCTTCTTTGTTTGTAAACCAAGATTTATGAATGAGAGTAAATTGACTGGGTCCTAGGCCACACCATACAGCAACCGCAAAAAAGGGGTGATTTATGGTTCAGACATGTGTAAACAGCCTTTTTTTATGACTCTTCACTTTTTTAGTTCAATAAACTTATATTTTTCATCCAATTAAGACGAGGAAATGCCTTAAGTTAGCATGTTATTCAAAGCACACACTGAGAAAGCCTATTTTGTCTGAAAAATAGAGCTTTATAGGTTGAAAATAGGCTCTGAATGAAATTTTCAAAATATTTAAGATATAAAAATGTTTCCTATGAATAGAAGCAATGTTTTCTATAAAATAGAAAATAGTTTTAAAGTGGTAACTGGTTTAAAAAGCATTAAGCCCCAGGAGAGCCAACAAAAATTTGCCAAAAAAAACGAGAATTATCAATCATGATTATAAATTGGTAGAAGGTTATTAATAATTTTTTAAATTATAACAATAAAATAATTCTTTTCAATTAAAATGATATATATTTGATTTATAAAAATAATTTAAATATTTTTTAATTATTTTTGATAACAGTGTATGATATATAATTTCACCCAGGGCGATTTTGAGCAAATTAACTCAGCGACTAATGGGGCAAGAGATGACAAGGGCCTATTGACCTGTGCTCTCTAAAGTCCTGCTAGTATGCATATTATGTTTACAGGAGGTCACTGTACGTGCCCCCCTCCTTGTCTTCCCTGACAGATGCCAGTTTGCCAGCCCAAGACAAGACAAAAGGTACCTTGAATGGGATCTGTGATGTCTTGTGAAGGGTGGCCACATGAAGCCCCCTCCCTGAGATGAACATGGTCCCTGAGGTGCCCAGATGGTAGGATCTTCCATGGGGTTGAAACTGGGCTCAGGGCCAAGCACAGAACCTAAGTAAGTTCACCCCTGTGCAAGCTTCCCCTCATACAGCTTGGGCCCCCGAGTCCTAACAAGGAGAGAAGGGATCTCCTCCCCAGCTTGGTGCCCCTGTGACAGCCAAGACCTTATCCATTTCAGAGAAGGATCTTACTGAGGCTAGTCCATTTGGCCTAGGGGCTCCTTCCGGCAAAGGAAAGAAGCAGTTTCATTCAGCACCTTCTTCTCCTAATAAGAAAAGGTACAGGAAAAAGAGTCGGGGCTCCTATCCCTCCAGAGGAGCCATGGGGATGGATGGGTCTGCTGTTGTTTCTGTAAGCAACTAAGCCAACATTGGAATGTCCGACCCTGTCTGGGGACTCTCTGACAAACCCCAAAATTGCAAGTGCGCAGAGCGGAGCCTCAATTATGTTGGGGCCCCTCATTTAGAAGTAACCTGGTATTTTTGAGCCCACTAGCTTCAAGCGCTCTCATTATTCACTCCATTGATGATAGCATGTTGGCCAAGGGCAACATGATCCATCAAAGTAGAGCAACTAGCTAGCGTGATTGGTAAAGCACCCAGGAGAGACCTGTTTCTTGGATGGGAGCTTTCTGGTGAGTGCATTGAATCTCTCAGGCAGCCATGATTAGTGCATTTTGGATACTTGATGGCACGCCAGTGAGTTTGACACTGCACTCTACCATGAACTTCATGAAAGGAGTGGTTTATGTCAAGGAACCTTGTGGACTACTCCATAGATGACATCACCTTAGAGCTGGCTGATCATGGTGCGGTCAAGGTCGAATGTGTGATGAGAAAACTGAGAGGGGCCTTGAGACCTACCCCTACACTCTTTGTCATGTTTGACTGTGATAAGCTCCCTGAGTCGATGCATGCCAGTTGGTATCGCTACTGTTTGAAGGCATTTGGGCCACTGCCGCAGCGGTGCTACTACTGCCACCGGCTCGGTCATATGATCACTCCTGTAAATTTGCAATGTCAGGGTTACCCAAAGTCTGTGTATGTTGTTCCAATGCCTCACACAATAATTCCTGGCATACCCGGTGCTGCCTGAGTCTGTCTTATACCTCAATGTAAAAAAAGACGCCCTCTCCTGCTGGTGGCCGCATAAAGGGTTCACACCCAGCCCCAGCTAAAACTAGGCTCACACCCCTTTGCCCCCCAAAGTGACTGTTTCCCGTAAGGCGATACTGCCGTGCTCCTCCACAGAATTGTTAGACTCACAGGAGACAACACCCCTGAAGTTGGTTGCGAGGCCATCTTCCAGGTTTAGTAAATCTTCCCCTGAAAGGAGGATAGCACTAAAAGAGCTTTGGTTCCTACTCATATACGCAGTGCTAGGCTTGGTGGCTTGAAGCCACTGGATCCTCCAAAAAAATGAACCCCCAACTCCGAAGCCTCCAAACATGCGTAAAGTTCGAGGCAGACGGAGGAAAAGACTAGCATGGAAGGCAACAGCACCCAGAGTTCTGCCTCTGGGAAGCGTATGGCCATGCCCGCGAGGTTCTTCTCTTTGAAGAGCATCCCCGCATATCCAAGCTAGGCCTGCAGGGTATATTTTTCAATGGAATTTGTGTGGACTCATTACCAATTGGGAGGAGCTCTGGAAGCTTGTCTCCTTCCGTGGATTGTGTTTTTGTTTGCTCATTCATCTCTTCTTTTGTATATAATATTTTGATTGGTAGTATTCATAAGATAGAATTGATTGTTTTTGTATATATTTCTAACATGTTTATATAGTAAATTTAATTATCCATACTTGTGTAAATAAAGGACTGTATGTACAATCCGTTTCATTTCTCCCTCGATTTCTCATGTCCGACTTAGTGTAGGAATTGGGTTGGATAGATTGAGGTTAGAGTGTAGGTTCAGTGCCTGCTACATTTGGCGACCGAATAGGGATGTGAGATCTCGAAATTGGGAACTGGGAATGTGACAGGATTGGATTGCAGTGTGTAATCAGATTAAATGTAGTCGATTGTTTTTTGCCTTCTGTCCTTTCTTACTAACCTGGGAGGATGGCTTCTGTGAAATTGTGAAACTGAGGCTGGAGTTGAGAGATAGAGGAGGAATGTACGATGTTAATAGTGTGATTGAGGGATTGAGGAGTGATATGATGAGCATGGATGAGAAGACAGACAGGATGAGGAAAGAAATGGACAAGAGACAGAAGCAGGTGACCAAAGGATGCAGGATCTCTATGACATGATGAAGGGGTCAGGACCATCCCAAGGGCCCTCGACCCTGACCCCCTGCTCCGACCGAAGGGGATAAGACTAATGAGATCAATGGGAGCATGTGCGAGTCTAGAGAGAACAGGATGATTGTGAGTGATAAGAAGAATGAAGAATGGAAGAGAGTGGAATGCAAGAGAGGAAGGAAGACTGGGTCAAAGGGAAAGGATCGGAAGTTAAGAGGGAAGAGTGTGGACTGGTTGTATTCGGATGATGGAGAGAGTGAATGTATGATTGGTATGAGTGAAAGTGAAGTGAATATGGGGGACGGTATTTTGATAAGGAAAGGGCCAAAGGTTGATAAGTTTAGGTTGCATGATGGGAAGAGTGTGGATGAATTCTTCAGGGAATTTGAGCATTATTGTAAGCTCAAGTACCCAGAGAATAAGGGATATTGGGTAAATGTATTAGGCGGGTGCTTGGAAGGAAAGGTGCTAGAGTTTTTCCACGTAATCACAAGTGTGGGTGAGCCAAGGTATGAGATGGTGAAGAAGCGATTGATTGGGCAAGTGAAATGAATGAAAGAGTGTGTGAAGTATAAAAGGGTGAATGAATTTGAGAAGGCTTGCATGGAGAAGAGTGAAAGTGTGAATATGTATGTGCATAGGCTTGAGACTATGGCGAGAAAGAGGTATGATGATGATGGAGTGAATGAGTGTAAGCAACTGTTGAATTTCCTGGATATGATCCTGCGAAAGGTCAGTGAATGGTTGAATGGGAAGAGAAAGGAGAGGATGAGACTGATAGGTGAACAGTTGGTGTGAATGGATGTGTTGAAACTGCTGGAAGACGAGTGATTTGATGAATAAAGTGACTTAGACGAGGATGGATGGGATAGTGCGAATGTTGGTGGTAGGAAGCCCAGGAGCTTTCCTCCATCCCAGCAGTTTGTTAGTTATCAAGATACCCTGAGGGCTGCGCCAGCAGGGTGATGTTGAGCTTCCTGGACCGGCAGAGTGGATTGACAAATGGAAGGGGAAAGATTACTGGCAAATGCGGGAATGGGTATATGAGGGAGCAACCGAGGTATGTCCCAGCGAATGAGAGGCTGAATGGTTTGAAAAAGATTGTGGAATGTCGTAGGTGTGGAAGGAAGGGTCATATGTTGGCGGAATGTAGATGGATGTCTGGTACATGTTTTGGGTGTGGTAAGAAGGGGCATATGGTGGAGGACTGTCAAGAAAGTGTGAAAGAATGTTTTGAATGTAAAGAGAAGGGACATTTGAAGAGAGACTGACCAAAGGTTGAATGGCGGAGCGACTGCTCGGGGGAGTATGAAGTATTCTTGTGGTAATTGCTGAAAGGCTGGTCATTATGAGAGGATGTATGTAGCTATTGTGTGATGGAAAGACATTCAATTGAAAAGTGTTGGATTAGACTGAAAGTGCGAGGTGTTAATGGAAATTCTGAAGCGGGAAACTAAATTTTAAGAGGGTACCTGGTGAAGTATCCTCTGGGTGCATGAGTGTGACTAATATGTTGGTAAATCTGTCTAGTGTGAAAGTGCTCTGTGGTAGGAAGTATGAGAGTCTGAGTGTGAAGGTTGAATTGAACAGGATTTAGTGTTTGGCTTTGATTGATTATGGGTGCAAGATGAGCTTGGTATATAAGGATGTGTATGACAAGCTGAGTGATAAAGCCCTCCTGTCTGAGTGTAAGGGTAGTTTGGTAGGGATTGGTAATATGAGAGTTCCTGTGATTGGAATGATAAGGTCAGCTGTTTGAATGCATAGTATGTTGATGAGTGAATGTGAATTCTCTGTGATTGATAAGGTGAATAGTGAGTATGGTGTGATTTTGGGATAGGATTTTATGAAAGTGAATCGTATGGTTGGGCATCCTGCAAGTGATCTGATTGAGAGAAGGATTGGTAAAAATGGGGTGTATAAGTTGTATATAGGGAAAGATGGTAGTGTTTTGAAGAGTGTGTTTAGCAGTATTGAGGTGACTGCTATGGAGAGTGTAAGGCTTGTGAAGGGTGAAAGGGTGTCTGTTAGAGTAAGTTGTAGTGAAGATTTGAGTTTGGATATGGGTAAGAACGTTGTGTTATTGGATGGAAAAGGTACGTATTATAAGCTAAGTCGTGTTGCTTGTGTGTTTGATGGCTTGATGAGAATGAATGATGCTTTTGTATGTGTGCAGGCAGACCTCAGAGTGAAAGGGCAGGTGAGGTGATCCAAGTTGGAAATGTACTGGGTCACCTCTTCCCTTTCAGTGAGGTAGGTGTGGATGATTTTACCGATTGTAGGGGAATCGACCCTCTCCCTTCTTTCCCAGTTGAGACACGGGATGTTGACTGCAAAACATCCGGGCCAGGCACCTCGGGTCAATCTCGTAACCATAGCCCCTCGCCACTCGTCCCTATGAAAAGCAGAACGGTTTAAACTGCAAGATCTCCCCTATGAATGTGTATTTAATTTCACCTAGAGTACAAAATTGGAGACGCATTTCTCTCAAGCTCGAAGGGCCAGCTGGACTAGAGGTAAGACTTGCTGAGAAAAAAACATTGCAGTAAGAACCCTCCTGTGGCCCATCCACAAGCCACCCCCCTCCTACCCCTACCACAGTTGGGTGATGAGGTATAAATACCAAACACTTGGGAAAATGAGGAAAAATCTGTGAGTCAACCAGGTTACGAAGTCCCCTGCAAGAGAGGCCGGGCTACCAAGGGGGCTAAGAAGCCGCTCATCCTCGAGCTAGTCTCTGGTTATTAAACTGAACTTTAAGTTAACTTGTTCAAGTTCAACTTATTCTCTTCAGAGAACCCCCACTATCCTTGCCCTTGAAGAAGAACCACACCACCGAGTCATCAGAGAACCCCCACACTATCCTCGCCCTTGAAGAAGACCCCCCCCCCTCGAGTACAGTCCTCGCCCTTGAAGAAGACCCCCCTCCTGAATACTGAAGACCCCCCCCCGAATACCGAAGACCCCCCTCCCGAGTACACTCCTCGCCCTTAATGAATTCCGAAACGAAGAAGAAAAAGCTCCTCCTCGAGCACCTTACCCGGTGGTCACACTTAACCCTAAGTTAACTTGGTTTAAGAACCAAGTTTAACTTACTCTCATCCCAGAGAACCCTCCTATCCTGGTGCTTCCTAAAGCACAGGGATAGTCCTCACCCTTGAAGAAGACCCCTCCTCCCCTAGAGTACTCTCCTCGCCCTTGAAGAAACCCTCCCCACTATCCTGGTGTAGCAAAAAGCACCGTGATAGTCCTCACCATTTAGGACATCCAAAATGAAGAAGAAAAAGCTCCTCCTTGAGCCCATTACCCGGTAGTCACACCAAACTCTAAGTTAACTTGGTTTAAGAACCAAATTCAACTTACTCTCATCAGAGAGACCCCACCTATCCTAGGTTCATCCTAAAGCACCATGATGGTTCTCGCACTTGAAAAAGACACCCTCCCCCCCAAAATACCGTGTGGACCCCCATCTGTCACACCCGCCAAAGTCCCTTGTGACTGTCAAGTTATCCCATCCGCCGCCAACCGTCTGGTCGAGGCACGCATCAAAGAACCCACCAGATTCCTGAGGTGTCCAGGCTCATTGAGTTCAAGGTCAGATTTAAACCCGTCGCTGGAGGGACGAAGGTATTTAAACTCCAGTAGAGACAGTATATTTTTATATTGAAGTGAGTGGTAGGTTAACTATCACTATAATGTCAAGTAGGTCAAGTTAAAAAGCCTTACTTAAAAACTTATTGAAGTCATTATTGTGTATTTAAATTTGTAATATTTCTGTGGTTCTTGTTTATTTTATTTTTGTTTTAATTAAAGTTTTAGTTTGTTTTCCCTTTTTTTTTTTTATTCTCTCTTCGAATTGCTATGTTGGCACAGGGAACCTTTAAAGTTTAAAGAAGTCAAGACCCTAGATAATAATAATCAAAGAGAGATATAACTTTAATCAAGGGGTAGTATGTAAACAACCCATACGTATGAACATCATTCCATCACTCGGTCCTTCCTATATGAACAACATTAAATATTTTGGTGTCGAAGGTATGGGGTGCTTCCTATACCATAACACTGATGTTAGGGTGAATATTGTGAATGAAAAACCTATTGAGTGGACATATGATGAAGTGAAAAGGATGGTGAAATTGGATGAATGTTTGACTGAGTATGAAAGGGAGGATGTGTATCAAATGCTATGTTAGTGAAAGGGGGTCCTCAGTAAGGGCGATCTGGATTTTGGGGGTAGCAAACATTTCCCACGTCGGATTGCTGATGAGATTGAGGAGTAGTGTGTGGAATTAGAATGATTTGGGGTGATTGAAGAAAGTGAGAGTGCATGGAATAGTCTGATTGTGTCTGTATGTAAGCCGGATGGAAGATTGTCTGTGTGTGGATTATTGAAAGGTGAACGAAAGGACTGTGAAAGAGAGGTATCTGATGTGTGTGGTATCTGAGTGTGTGTATAGTATGCATGAGATGAAGTGGTTTACAAAGCTAGATCTGGTACAGGGGTATTACCAGATGCCCATTGCTGAGGAGAGCCGGCCTGTGACTGCCTTTTCCTCTACGAAAAGGCATTATCAGTTCTGGAGCCTCAGCTTTGGGTTGGCTAATACTCCCGGTGCCTCCTTCCAGCGGACAATGAATGTTGTGTTGAGTAAGTTTGCAAGTAAGAATGTGATATAGATGATATTTTGATTATGACTGAGAGTTTTGAGGAGTATATGAGATTGTGGATGTTGAGAATGTTGGAGAGTGTTGGTATGAAGGTGAAAGTAGCAAAGTGTGAATGGTTTGGGAAAGAAGTGGAATTCCTTGAGCATATGGAAAGTGAGAATGGGTTACGAAAGTCGCCGAAGTATGTTGAGAAGATGCGAATGTTTCTGAAACCAGTGACTGTGAAGCAGCTGAAGTCGTTTCTGGGTTTGATTGAGTTTAAACGGAAGTTTATACAGGATTGTTTGGGTGTGAGTAAACCTCTGACTGAGTGGATGGGCAAGAAAGGTAGCACGATTGTCAGGTGGAATGATAAGATGAATGAAGCCTATGGGAGACTGAAAGAGGCAGCGGCTGAAGATGTTGAATTGGCATACCCAGAATATATTGTCAATGCTAAGATGCGAGTGGGTACTGTATGGGAGGTTTTCTGATGCAAGAGCAGCATTTGAATGGAGAGAATGTCAAGTGAATAATTGGGTATGTATCACAGGCTATGAATGCAACAGAGTGAAAGTATTCAACTGTGGAGCTTGAGTTGGCTGCAATAAGGTATTGTTTGAAAGTGTTGTGTCCATTTTTGTATGGTGTGAGGTTTGTGATTAAAACCGATCACAAACCTCTTGTGCATTTGCAATGTATGAAATGGGCTGATAGTAGGATTGAAAGTACTTTGGAAGATGTGAGAGTGCCCGATAGTGTGGATGACTTAAGGAAGGAGGTAATGAGTGAAGTATGTAGCAAGTGTGTGGAACTTTATGAAAGAATTGAGAGCGATGTGTATGCCAGGGGTCCCGCCATTTCAGGGAAGTGTTGATTGTATTGAGTCATTTGTATGAAGTGATTGTTTATGTACACTTTGGTGGTGAGAGGCTGCTTGTGTACAAGGCTGAGAAAGTGAAGGGTTTGAATGCTAATGTGGTGCATCTGCAGTGTTTGAGCGGTGTGCATTACAATTGGGTGATTGAAAAGTGTTTGTATATGATGGAGAAGAATGATTGTCTGGATGAAGATGTGGGAATTGGTGACGGTATGGATGTCAGTGCTGATGTTGGTATGATTGTTCCTTCTGTGTATTGTGAACATGGAGGACCTGATATGATGGAAGTGAGAGTGAAAGTTGGTGAAAGATTCTTCTGTGATTTGATCGATACTGGAGCGCAAGTGTTGTTAGTGAATGAAGGATTCTGAGTAGGTACAATGAGTTTAGATGTGAACGGAAGCCGGTGAAATTATGGATAAGTGGATTGGGGAATGGAATGATGGTGGCATGGGAACAGGTTAGTCTGAGAGTGAGTTTGGGCAGTGGCGTGAATGTGAAGCATAACTTTGTGATTCTGAAAGATGAGCAAATGCCGTGTTGTTTCTTGCTTGGTGTGGACTTTATGAGAATGAAGGATTTGTCTTTGGATGCTGATAAGGATTGTCTTATGAAAGGTGAATGTGAGGTGATCAGGTTGAATGAGTGTGCGAAGAATGTTGTCAAGTTTTGCGGTATGATCGAATTGGTCATGGATGATGAGATTTTAAGTGATGATGATATTCTAGAGATGCAAGAGATGTGTCCTTTTATCAGTGAGTTGAAGAGGTGTGTGATGATCCCTGTTGATTTGAATGAATGGCCTGAGTGTTTGAGTGATTTTAAAAGGTATGCTAAGAATTTTGTTGTTTGTATGCCTGTTGTATATTTTGTGACGCATATGGAAGATGGGGATGATATGTATGTACCTGTGATGTCCTTGGTTGTTATGATTGGTCTGGTGAAAGTTGTACATGATAATTATGGGCATATGGGTAAGTATAAATTGTGGGAGTGTATGAAGTAGCGTGTGTTCCATTCGTTTGTGAGAACTGTTGTGAATGATGTTGCGACTACGTGTGAAAGGTGTCAGAAGTAAAAGATGCAAGGTGTGCAAGTGAAACCACCGATGTCGAAAGTTGATGCAAAAGAACCGTTTGAGTTGGTAGTAATTGATTGTGTGTCTTTACCGCGTACAAGTGCTGGGAATGTTGTTATGGTTGATCATAAAAGCAAGTTTGTGTATACTGCGCCTCTGAGAAATAAAAGGAGTTTGACTGTTGCGCCTGTGGTTGAGCAGTTGTTTTTTCCTGTGTATGTATGGAAGCCTAGGAGATGTCTGAGTTATAATGGGCCTTAGTTTGTGAGTGAACTGTTTGAGCGAATGTTGAGAGAGAATGGTGTAGAGCATGTAAGAATGACTCCGTATGTTCCGTCTTCAAATGGATTGGCTGAACGTACAATTAGGACCCTGTGTGAGATGTTGAGAATGATGAGTATGACTTTAAATGACTGGGATGAATGGTTGAGTAGAGTGTTATGCCGTATAATTTGATGGTTCATAGTGCAACTGGGGTGTCCTCGTGTCAGTTTGTTATGAATTTTGAAAAGCGAGTGAAAGATAGGTTTTGTTTGAGTGCAAGTGGACAGAGTGTATAACGTGAGGCATATGAAAGGTTTTGTTCGTTTGAAATTGGTGCAAAGGTATTGAAGGTAAAAGAAGTAAAAGGTAGGTTGAATGTGTCAAAGATGAGTGGAAAGTTTGAAGGACCGTATAAAGTTGTGAGAGTGTGGGAGAATGGTGTGACGTATGTTTAAAAGAGTTTGAATGAAGGTGTGACTGAGAGAGTGCAAGCTCATCAGAGTCAGTTGAAGAGGTGGAGAGAACCTCCTGACTACTTGGTGAGCCATCCGGTATATGAACTGTGCAGAGTGAGAGATAAGGTGCATGATGATGAGATGGAGTGTGATAGTATGGATCTGTCTGGGAAAGAGCTTATCTTGGTCTCGAGGAGTAGAAAGCGTGCACGGAAGAGTGAAAGGAAGAATGCAAGTATGAATGAAATTAAGTCTGAGCAAAGTCTTTCTTGTATTGGAGAGCTTGAGAGAGAGATTGAGTGTTTGTATAAGTAGCTGCTTGATTTGGTTGATGTAAGAAGTAGATAAGTGAGGGAGCTGCCTGTGGCTGATTTTTCTGGTTTTGGAAACAGTATGAATGATAGTGTGTTTGGGCAGAAAGTACCTAGTGTGGCTGATTTTTCTGGTTTTATGAATGGTAAGGGTAGAGGTGAGTTTCATGTGGGGAATGAGGAGGTGACTGACTTTTCTGGCTTCTGGTGGGAACCAGTTGAAGGTGTTTCCGCTGTAACTGCTGAGAATAGAGGGGATGTGAGTGATTTGTCTGTTTTGCAAGAGTGTACCTTGAGTTGAATGAGAGCTGTGAGTGAGGAGCTGATGAATGGGGGTTTAAAGAGTAAAGGTTCTGAACAGAAGAGTATGAAAGAGTTCTTTCGAGAGATGGGAGAGCTAGTGATGAAGGCTAAGAGTATGGTGCATTGACAGGATCGATAGTGATGAGGAGACTAATAGGAAGACTGATGAACAACCCTGACAGATTGCTATGCATAGCCAGGGACCAATAGATGAGTGTGAATGGGTGCAGAAGGGCGCGATTGAGTATAAAAAGTACCGTAAGGATTGAGAGTATTGTGAATGACTGTGGTCGAATGGCTTAAGGAAGGAGGGGTGTGGTGCAGTGAATGTGAGTGAGTGTATGAAGGGCCATAGTTCCACCCCTTTCCCAATAACCTCTCCCTTCCCTTTCCCAATACCCTCTCCCTCCCTCTGTAAGAATGTGTGTATGAATGGGAATGGGTTTTTTTTTTGTATATATTATTTATTAGGGATTTCATGTTTTGTTTAAAATGTTTTTGTCTCTTTGTAGATAGTTTCTTTGCGAAAATTATTTTAACAAAAGATTTGCTTGATAACATTCCTTTAACCAAAAAGCCACTCTATTAAATTTTTTAAATATTACTTCTTTTTGTAAAGAGTGGCTGACATTATAAGATTAGGGGAAGTAATATACTTGAAATTGCCATCATCCTTGACTGGTTACTCATTGGTTGGACAGGAGGTTTTGCTTTTTTTATATAACCTCAATCTGTGACCGGATTGCAATAATAATTATATCGAGCTCGGGGGCGCCAGCCTTATTAGACCTCTGCAATTGTGCCCATATGAGTGGGAGACCTAAATATCTAAAAAAATCCATGGTAATACGTGAGGCCTTTTTTTGTGTGTGTGTGTGTTTGCTAATTTATCACTCATTTATTTCATTAGTTTATAAATAATTGCTAGGTAGTATTTGTACATAGGATTTTTTTTTATTTATATATAGTAAAATTATCTATCCATATTTTTTTGTGTTTATAAATAAGTAACAAGATCTCTTATAAATATTTACCCCATATTTTTTCTTGTAAATAAAGGACTTTATATACAATCTGTTCATTTCTCCCTCGATTTCTCACATCCAAATTAGTGTAGGAAGCAGGTTGGATCAATTGGGGTTAGTGGATAGATTTTCGGCCCTCTACAACATAAAAAAAAAGCCCCTTTTTGTTTCCTTTGGGTGTGTTTGTTAGGCCTCTTTTGTATGATTATGTTTTTGTTTGCTCGTCATCTCTTCTTTTGTATATAATATTTTGATTGGTAGTATTCATAAGATAAGATTGATTGTTTTTGTATATATTTATAACGTGTTTGTATAGTAAATTTAATTTTCCATACTTTTATAAATAAAGGACTGTATATACAATCTGTTTCATTTCTCCCTCGATTTCTCATGTCCGACTTGATGTAGGAAGCAAGTTGGATAGATTGGAGTTAGATTGTAGGTTTGGTGCCCACTATAACTCGATCCACCACACAGTCCGCCTGGCGACTGGTGTCTTCTGCTCATCTAACCTTGGAGAGCCTACTTGTCAATGCTGCGGAAATGCCACTCGCTCTGCGCCACATACAGTGCATTATTTCCCTGTACGGGCGAGCCCGGTGCCTCCCTCAGTCGCCAACACCTCTCACTGCATCCGTAGCTGATCTCAAGGGTACCTATGCCACCGAGAGAGACCAGTCATACCATAAGCCCTTTGGGTTCAGGGCTTTTAAACTCTGTCAACAACTCAGTCTATCTTTCAGGCTCCTTGTTTTGCCTACAATGACAGCCTGGAAGGTACCATTTTTTACTATTTGTCACTATGCCTCTGCTCCCAAATCTCCTACAGCACTGGGAGTATTGCATTTAGCCTTTTCTAGAGCACACTCCCTGTCATACCTGAACTGTGCCAGTGTATATGGAAGCTCCAAGTCCCAAGAGGGGGTCTACTTTCTTGCTTTATCTCATTTGTTTGAAGTCGGTGGAGTTCTGTCTTCACGGTCGAGCTGGTTGCAATGCACCATTCAGAATGGGAGATAACGCTTTTTGGCTGGTTCGGAGACTGGATTATGATCTATAGTGACTCACAAGCACCATTATTGCTCTCTTGGAATTGAAATCTCCATTCTCTGGTTCGCCACTCTTTTGGAGATTTGGGCGGATGTCGAGATTCTCTTCTGCTGGGTTCATAAACATGTTGGAAATGCTGAGAATGAGAGTGCCCATGAGTCCACGATGACTGGGCAACCAGTCCAGCATTTTTCTCTTCACACTGATTACATAGCATGAATATGGACAGCCCTCTGTTTGGTTTGCAAAGAAGATGGTAGCCGAGAGAAACTTAAAGTTGTGTGCCATTTCACTATGGGTATTACTATGTACCTCTCCCTCAATTCTTTGATGTTTTCAGTTCAGATTGCTTTTCTTCACCCTCTCATTGGATCCCGTCTCCATGGTGGAGTCTTTTGCAACTGCTTTGTCTGCATTCTCTAGCCAGGATGCTGCTCTACCAGTATTCAATGCATGTTGTGATATAGCTGAAAGTGACCGATTGGACTTTACCTGCATTGGCAGAGAACCCTTCAACAATATGCTTGCATCAAGTGAGTTGCATTCCACTCCTGCTTCATGAGCAGACACTGCCACTGGTCTGGATGATGTCCCGTATGCCATGCTTTGACAACTAGGTGAGTGAAGCATGGCCTTTCTGTTAGATTTGTTCAACAGGATCTGGACATAGGCTATTCTCTTAGACTCCTGGCTAATGGAGCTATGTTTTTACTCTGGCCAGTGTCCACCCAATGTGCAAGTTGATGGAGAAATTAGTAAATGTTAGACAGGCCTTTTTTCTGGACAGTGGAGGCCACCTGTCTTCTGCACAGTGTGGCTTCTGCTTGTTCTTCATGTTGGATGCTCTGCTCTGAATGGAAAATGCCATTTGCAAGGCCTTCCTTTATAGACCACTCTACACTACAGTGTTTTTCAATTAAGAGTAGGTCTATGATACTGCATGGTGATACAGTATCATGAAGATTCTCCTCACAATTGGCCTTGGCAACCCCTCCCAATCTTTATCTCAATTTTTTTGCGAGGTTGCCATTTCTGCAAATGGGTGGGGGGGAGTCCTCTCTGGCCCAATTGAGTGGGAATAGGATGACCAACAGTGAAGTTTTCTGTGTCACTCTTTGCTCTGAGCATCCATGGTATCACCTCGGTGCTGCCAAAGAATCCACGAGCACTGGGCAAGCCGACCAGCGTTTGGCTCTCCTTCACTCCTGACCACATGGCAGGAATCGGAGCACTCCTCCCGGCTGCTTGCCAAAGAAGATGGGAGACAGCTGGAGGGAACTTAAAATTGCGTGCCATTGCATTGTGATTATTCCCATGGATTTCCCCCTAAATATCTTGGATGTTTTCACTCCAGATTGCTTACTATCACCATCTGATTAGGCTCACTTGCAGGATACACCACCATTTGATGCACCACTAAACTGCTCCTATTTAGCACATTCTTGTTGTGTTCCAGTTTGGGAGGAGCAGGGTCCTTAAGGTTCGTTCCTTTTATTGAAGGTAGGTTTATGTATACCAGCCTGTGGACTATATTACTTTTTGGAGGAAGCTGTCTCCATTTTATTTGGCCTTTTTTTGTATGTTAGGTGCATTCTCAGTCCAAAGCGAAGGTGTCCCTTCCCTTGATGCTGGAGCAGCCTCGTTTTGTTTATATTTCTTTTAGTTGCTTGCTTAGCTTTTTCATTTTTGCTGGGGGACTTCCTTTTTTGCTTCCCCTTTTTTTAGTGTCATGCTCCTGGTGGCAGTTCTGAGATGTGCAGTATTTAAAATTTTCAAAGCACATGATTTTCCATCCCATTTTTGCCTGTCCGATAACTTGAGTTTCTTGGCAGTATGGCATGGTGCAAACTCCATTAGAAAATACAATATCTTTCTCCTTACTATTTTCTTGTTTGGGGCATAAGGCAAGGTTCTAAAATCCTTATGTACTTATGTAGATTCATGGTACCATAAAAAATGTGCAAACAACTTGTACCATGCACTGATACCCCCCTCCCCCCACCATTATCTTTTGTGGATTTTTTTAAAAATTATATATTTTAGCATTAATTCTTCTCCAGCACCTTGAAGAACAGTCTGGATGTGATTATCAAGTAGTTGGATGGAAGACTCTTTGAAAAACACCACCTAAAAAAAGTTGAAACAGGAACCCATTAATTATACTCAATGCCACTTGGTGACCAAGTGGCATTCCACCTGAAATTGGACACAAGGACATATTTTATGTCTAGGTGTCATTTAATACAAATAAATTTCATGATTTTATTTTATTTCTATTTTATTTTATTTTTATGAGCATGTTGCTAAGCCAATTCATAACAGGACTGCATCATGGTCTTCATGAATTTTGGTTTATTCCTCTGATGATATTTATGCAGCCCGACTTTCATAAACCCTTTATTTACTTCTGGGGTGCAAATTCGCTTCATTTATCACAAGAAAATATTGGAACAGTCTTCTGTTCTGAAAAGCCTATATTTACTATCTTTCTAGCCACTCTTGGTGGTTTTTTGGGGGGTTGTTTTGCCACATTTTCTATTCCTTTTGAATTCAAAATTAAACAATTTCTTGTTTTTTCTTAATATTAAATTTGTGTTTAAATGTTAAATTTTTTTGCAATTTCTTTGTTTCATACATGCTTGCTACAATAAAAACTTGATTTACTATCTTTTCTCAATGAAATCTTTATTCCTTTTTATTTCAAATAATGCATAAAAAATATACGTGAAATGCAAACCAACAACATTTTTTACTAGAAAATGGAAAATATCATGAAATCATTAGATATATCTGCAAATAGTTGTTGCTACTATCAGAAAAAAGTAGCTCATGCACTTGCTACACAAAGTCCTTAGCTGCACTATGGGTTCAAAGAGGTTAATTTTTCATGAAAACATATAAGAAATATGTATATATTTAGATATGGTCTGTAAATGGCTTTCAACAACCATGAAACTTCATAACAATTTTTCCATTAATATAAATGCAATCAACATGTTTCTTAATAAATATTTTGCATTTTTCAGTTAATTTTATTCAATGATGAATATAATACTGGCACACTTGAGAATATAACAGATGACAATAAATGGATTTTATTACTCTCAAATTTTGATTGGATAATTAGTAAAGAAAAAAACATCTCAGATGAAGAGTTCTTGCTGGAATTCTCTACTGTGTCATACAATGATGAGCCTTTCAAAAATGATTCCAAAATCTCAATTTCTGTAAGTTGTATTTGATGTCTCAATTTTATTTCCCATTATCTTTTCCATTTATATAGTAAAGATAGATGCTGATTTTAAGTAAGGAAGGGTACTGTGCTTTAGTTACATTTGTTAGATATGAGTTTAAGAATAATTTTTGAAAAATCAAATTTGTAAATATTTGAAAAAAGAGTAGTTGAAGCTTTATCACTGTGCATGGCAACTGCTCTATAGGCAACTTGAATTCAACTGGCAACTTATACCTGATATTAATTAACATTGTTGTAATCGAAACAGCATTTCCACATGACTAGGCCCAGAGAGGTGGAGCTGGAAGAAAAATTTATGGCTTCGGCAAAAATTTGACAAAATTGAAATTGAAAATTATCAATAACAATTTGTCCTTAAAAATAAGATAGTTTCTACTAAGTCTTCTTTCAATACAGATCACAAATCTGATTTTATAATTTTTAATCCTGAAAATAGACACTCCACACTAATATGACTAGTTGGTAATGCAATAATAACTGCAACATCTCTTATAAATTTAGGGTACTTACTTTGACTGGCAGTTAAATTTCTCAACTTCAATAAATGACTCTCATACGAGGGGCAGTCAATAAGTTTTGCAATTCAGATATAAGGAAACGAGATATGGGGAAAAGTGTTTTATTATTTTTCATTATAACTACCCTCGACTTCAATGCACTTGTGGTGCCACTTGTTCCTGAGGCTTCGAATTCCGACAACCAGAAATCTCCCGAATGCTGTTCAATCCACTCTCGGACGGCGAGTTGGACATCTTCATCGTCACCAAACCGGCATCCACGCAGTGCAGCCTTGAGCTGGTGGAATAAAAAGTAGTCGCTAGGGGCCAGATCTGGACTGTAGGGGTGATGGTTGAGATCCTTGAATCCGCACTCGTGCAGGGCAGCTTGTGCAACTCTGGCCTTGTGGACTTTGACGATGTTGAAGTCGATCATGGGGCGTGAGGTTTCTAGGGACCCAACGGGCAGAGACCTTGGTCATTTACAAATTGTCGTGGATGATGTTAATAACACTTCCATGTGATATTCCAAGTTCTTGCTCGATTTCTTCGACCTTGACCCGTCGATTTTCGAGGATCATCCTCTCCACACGAGCCACATTGTCCTCATTGGTCACGTCTGACGGGCGTCCTGGACGGGGGTCATCTTCAAGGGACTCACGAACATGGCGGAATTTCTTATTCCAGCAAGCAATGGTTGCATAGGAAGGGGTGGTGTCGGTGTACACTGCAACCATGCGTTCCTGGATATCTTTTGCATTCTTGCCTTCCTTGGCCAAAAATTTGATCACTGCACGGTGCTCAACCTTCTCCATTGTTGAAAATTTGTGACTGACGATCTGCGATCAGCTACTGCTTCTTAAATAGATCAGGCAGGAGCGTGCGGCTGCAGGTCCTGACTTGTGATAACTTGTCCTAACACCCCCACAAACAGCCATCCCCCTTCCTCTGTTTTGCCCTACCGATTCGCAAAACTTATTGCCTGCTTCTTGTACTTCTAACTTGAAATTACTCAATGCAGAGTTACGAGGAGAAACATCCGGAGCATCCTGTTTACTTTTCAATCAAGGTCATTTTGATTGCCCACCATGCTGTTCATCAATGAGTTTCTGTATTTGCAGTTTCTGCTTCTGGACATTCTTGAAAATTGCTCTTTCTGAATGCTATGTTATTTATATACACTCTGGCTTTGCTTTGTTGTTCATTCATTAGTTAATAAGCATCTATACTTTGAGTCCAGATAAACACTAGCCAACAGAACATCATCTTCCAGTAAAAGATTTTCTCTTCTTTCTATGGAAGGCTTAATACCTTCAGCTATAGTAGTCTTAGTTTGAGAGGGAATAAATCAAAGACTTCCATTCCTTAAAAAAACTAACCTGGAGTAAATTCTTCAGCTTGAGTTTTCTTTGTAATAATATATGTGTGATGAAGCACATTTTAAAGTTTTTTTCACTGCATTCCACATTGTTACTGTTATTGTAATTTTTGGGTTCACCATGTCAATAAGAACTGGTTTCAATTCTAGTAAGCGCTCTATCATCATATATGTACTACCCAACCTTGTAACTTTGATCTAAAATTGCTACCTTTCCACTACACCTTGTGAATGGTAAGGTGTAGAGTGTGTACAGCACAATGCATAAGATGGATTCTTGAGAGGATTGAAATTTCTTCTGCAGTACTATTTAAATAATCAGGTTCTACTTTATCCTCAGGCTTCAGTTCTGGAGTCTTTGCATCTGAATCAACTACATTTTACATTCTTCTTTTCTCTCTTGGTCTTTATTTAACTTTTAAATTGTACTGATCATATTTGAGGCATTATCAGATACAATGTGCAATACCTTTTCGATTTCCTACTCTTGCAAAACATCATTCACAAGCTTATAAAGGTACTCACTTGTATGTTGGGCTTGAGTATCTCCTACAGACAATGTATATTCACTATTTTTTTGCTTTCAGCAATAAATTTGGCAGTGGCTATTAGTCATTTAATAATAGAAATAGTACTTTTGGGACGATTATGGCTCTATTCTAATAGTTATTGAGCATATGTATTTTGGACTTAATATAAATTGCCTGACTTGTGGAGTCATGAAAGTGGCATGTGTCACAGATGCTTACTTTCAGTGCAAAGATATATAGACGTATACTTTAAAAGGTGAATATAAATTGGAGATGTAGGTATGATTGATTTGGTCTTAGTATATAAGGATTTGCTCTGAGCACTACATTTTTTGAGAACTTTGAGGGGCTTGGAAATGAAGAGAATATCAGGCATGCCTGAAGCAATTTCAAAAGGGCTAACTTTTGTTATAATACAAGGTCTTTTTTTTATATGTCCTATGTTTGAAGTTTAATAAAATCAAGAATAATTTTGTGATCATAATGAAACTTTTAGAAGTTGTTGGTAATAGTTGTAAGTTCTTTGTCCTAAAAATGGCTAATTGATACATTTATTATTTTAGAAGTTATGCCAGTTTTAGTAAATTGGTAATTTTTTGCTAGAAACGGAACATGTAAAAAGTTTTGGTATAAAAAAATGATTTGGGGAATGCTCGATTCTTAGCATTGAAAAGAAGATCAAAACAAGTGGTATTATCTAAAAGTGTAACATACAATGTAATGAAGAAAGAACTGAAACTTAAGCCATACAAGATTCATGTTGTGCAAAAATTAGAGGGCAACAATTTTGCGAAAAGAAAATTGTATGTAGAAGAATTTAGATGAAAATTTGGGAAAGTTTATGTACTGCCAGTGATAATGTCTGACAAAGCCCACTTTCATCTCAGCAGATACAATAATAAGCAGAGTAACAGAATATGGTCAGATCACAACCCAGAAGCTAAGCTATACACAAGAAAGCTGGATCCTGCAAATACCACTGTGTGGTGTGCAATAACTACTCAGAAGATCATTGTGCTGTATTTTTATGAGAATAAAAATGGAAATTCTGTCACTGTAAATGGTAGATGACAACTGTTTTTCAAGCAAGATGGTGCAATATCACATGCATCAGATGAAACAATGCAGTTGTTAAGATGAAACTTCAGAAAAAAAAATTCTCAAAACAGCGAATTTAAGTGGCATCCAAGATCTCCCAATCTAACACCTTTAGATTTTTTTATGGGAATATTTAAAAGATCCTGTTTACTGTAATAATCCTAGAAGTATCCAACAACTAAAAAATAATATCACTAAAGAAATTAATAATATAGATGAAGAACTTTTGAAAAAAGTCATGAGAGTAACTTTGTCATGAGTAAATGAATGGTCGGCATTTGAAAAGAAGAATCTTCAAATAAATTAAGTTATTATGTTAATTATGCAAATTGATTATTAATCTTAGTTTTTTGTTAATTTCAAGCAAATAAAATGTTAAAATAAAATTGGCTTAATAGTCGATAAATATCTGAAAGTTCAGTTAAAATTTGTTAAAAATCAATGCTTCACTAAAACTGGCATAACTTCTACAAAAATAAATAAATCAATTAACCATTTTAAGATAAAGAAACTCACAACAATTACCTATAACTTCTGAAAGTTTCATTATGATCACAAAATTATTCTTGATTTTATTAAAATTCAAAAGTAGGTGTAGTCTCTGCCCCTACACCCTCATCTTTCAGATTTTGCTGAAATTTGGTTTATAGGAAGTTTTGGGGCCCTAAACCCATTTCTGAAATTTTAATGTCAATCCGCCAATGGTTCAGGAGATATGACCTCAGGCATTTTGAGGCCACATGTGAGCGCACTAGAGTATTGTCACTGTTACTATGATCACTGAGAGGAGTAAAGGGGGAAGCTCAAGCTGATTTATTAAAACCACTAAGTGCCTGTCCAATATTTGCCCTTTCCAAACGTAATAAGAAAATGTCGATACCTACTACCTACTCTAAATAAAATGAAATGCAAATTATTTAAACAAAACAGGGAAAATGTGATTATTTGCTCAATGTTTTTACAAGTCACAGTAAATGTTTGACAGTATTTAAACATTCAGATTAATCCCAATCTATTTGCACTAAAATGCTAAAATTTCTCTCTTTTTAATGCCATATACAAACCTTGGTAAACAGCTGAATGCAAGATTAAGAAAATATTACTTCACTCAATGAGTAATTTATCAATGGTTAAAAAAATTCTAGAAAAACTCTGCCACCTTGGAATAAACAAATGCCTATGCACCTTTATGCGCAAAGCTTGAATCTTCAAGTTGCGTTGTCTTCTCTCTGTCTTCAATTGATGCAGCTTTCTAGTATTTTGAATTGTGTTAATTTCTGGCCTTAAAGATTCTTTTAAAGGTGTCTAACAGTCCGCATTTGTGTTGTGCTCTGGTAGAAGGCCACTATGTGCTTCATTGGCTTCAGCGATGTAGGCCTACAAAGTGTTCTGAGCTAGCACCTCACTGTTGCTCCTTCATTGAATATAGTTGACTAGTAGTCAGTTATTCCCATACTATGACAATCAAAAATGGAGAATTTTACTCTCCTTTCTGCCAAATGGGGAGATGATGAAGATGGTGTAGCAGTGAAAATTGGCAGAGCCAAGGTTGCCAGTGTTGATGGATGTGTCCACTCTCTGGTCAGTAGTGGTTATACTGAGCATGTAATGAAGGTAGGTAAGCAGGCAGTCATTACAATGGAGTTAGTTCCTTGCGTTAGCTTGAGGACTGCAAGACATGATGCACAATGCAATCTGACCTGAAGCTTGAAGGCCTTTTTTGCAGAAAAGTGATATCTTGTAGGAGGAGTGTGTGGCCCTGAATGGTGACAACACCTGGAATGTGTGCTTGTTATTCTCTGATGAAGACTGTACAAAGTGATACTAAGGAGCAAAAGGTTGGTGACTGGAAGCTTTATTAAGGGCTTACAGCACTGTCCCTGTCTTATGGCTCTATCTTCTCTCCTTAAAAACTATAAGTTGGGAGTTTTATACAAATTTTAACTTGATTTCCTTTCCTGAAGGAGATATTACTCTGCTCTATCCAATTAGTTTGGGGGAGGGAGGAGCTATGCCTATTTCAGCCATTAATTTAACACTAATTGCCACTATTTTAAATAATTAATTTTAATGGGTTTTCTATGAACAGTGGGTGGTGCTTGTTCTTCTTTTTAACCCTGTAAGGGGCGCGGCAATTTGCCATCCTGGCCGCCGTGCTGACAGGATCCAGCGCCCCGTCCGGCCCCAGCTTAGCCTCCCTTCTTTCCTTCAGATAGCCTGTATTTCTGCCCTACCTTGTCGGTTTTCATACAACGTCTCACACAACTTTCTCTGGTAAGCCTCTAATTTCACAGGGTAGATGCTGACCTTCTTCTCAGCCAACCGTCCCAGATCGGGGCTAAGGGGGGAGGGGCAATGTTCCATGACCCCTGAGCTCTGGTCTGGGATGGCTGGTTTTTAACAACCTGCTTCATCCCCACCTATACCTTCCTCACATCCCTTTTCCTCTCCTCTTCACATTCTATCAATTTTACGCCGTGTTCAAGGTGGAGCCGCCATGCCAATGGACTGCCAGGCCACCAGGCGGGAGGGGTGGTCCCAAATGGCGGCGCCTGGCTCTGCTAGGCCTGTAAGCACCTCTTGCAGTGCGGACAACTGCAAGAGGTGATGAGCTATTGCACCCCGTGGCACAAATAGGGTCACCATGCCCATGGATGAATTTTCAAAAAACCAAACCCCTTTAACTTCCCCTGAAACAGCGATGGAGCCACGCTCGGGCAGCTCGACCGAAAAAATGGAGGTCCCCCTCCTGTGCTTGTGCAGGGGACCCTCCATATCTCTCTAACCAGAGAGGAGGCTCACTCCTCTGCTTCGCCTATGGGTGTAGGGGACTCCCCCTCCCCCCCTTCTCTGGAGGTGCTTTCGGGTGCCTCCCTCTTTCCAGCGGCAGTCCCCTCTCTTCTTTCCAAGGGGACTGCCAAGAAAGCCAGCAGGCAGCCCATTGCCAACTGCCCCTAGTGTAAGCGGCTCGATAGGGCAAATCCCCTTAGGGGGGAGAGGGAAGCCAGGCCCCTTCAGTCACTTCCCTCAAAAGACCTGCTGGCAAGAATATTAAACCTTGCTGGGGTCAAGGCCTGTGCCTCCCCACAAAAGACTGGTGACGCTGCCAAGGGGACCTGCAATGTCCTGGGAGGGGATGGCCAACTGGAGGCCCCTCCTGTGATAGACATGGTCCTTGAGGAAACCCAGCCTCAGACGGTAGGGCCTTCCATGGGGGGAAATCCGGGCTCGGCGCCAAGCACCGAACCCGAATCCGCCCCTATGCAAGATCCTCCTCAAACGGCTGAGGGCTCTGAGGCAGTACAAGGAGGGGAGGGATCTCCTCCAACCGGTGCCCCTGCGACCACCAGGACCTTCTCCATTTCGGAGAAGGACCTGGCTGAGGCCGGTCCATCTGGCCTAGGGGCTCCTATCAGCGGAGGTGACAAACGGGTTCATTCCTCGCCCTCCTCTCCAAAAAAGAAAATGACAAAGACTAAGAAGAATTGGGGCTCCTCTCCATCCGCGGGGGCTATGGGGACAGATGAGTCTGCTGCCACTTTGGCAAGCGACCAAGCCAAGATCGGCACATCCGGCCCCTCTGCCCCCCCAGTTGCGGAGCCCCTGACTAAAAGGCCCCTCATTCAGAGGTTACCTGGCATTTTCGAGCCCGCTAGCTTCAAACGCTTCCTTGTTATTCGCTCCACTGATGGCAGCATGTTGGCCAGGGGCAACATGATCCATCAGAGGAGAGGATTAGCTAGTGCAATTGGTAGAGAGCCGAAGGTGACCCGTTTCTCGGATGGGAGCCTTTTGGCGAATGCGGCGAATCCCGCTGAGGTGGCCAAGATAAGTGCTCTTCGGACACTTCATGGCACCCCGGTGAGTGTGACGCCGCACTCTACCATGAACTTTGTGAAAGGAGTAGTTTATGTGAGGGAACTCATTGACTACTCCATTGAAGACATCACCCTAGAGCTGGCCGACCATGGGGCGGTCAAGGTCGAACGTGTGATGAGAAAACAGGGAGGGGCCTCGAGACCCACCCCTACACTCTTCGTCACGTTCGACTGTGACAAGCTCCCTGAGTCGGTGTGTGCCGGTTGGTACCGCTACCGCGTGAAGGCATTCGTGCCACTGCTGCGACGGTGCTATTACTGTCACCGGTTCGGCCATACGAATCGTTCTTGTAGATGTGCAAAGTCGGGGTCACCCTAAGTTTGTGTAAATTGCTCCAAGGCCGCACACGATAAGTCAAAATCGTGTGTGGCCAAGTGTGTCAATTGCGGAGAGCCGCACCCCGCTTCTTCGAAGCAATGTGGTGCATATCTCCTTGAGAAAGAAATCCTGGCCGTTCAGGCCCAGGATCGACTCTCATTCCGCGAGGCAAAAGACTTGGTCCTGGCGCGCCTGGCTCTGCCTGGGACGTGATATGCCTCAATAGTTAAGAAAGGCACCCTCTGCTCCTGACCCATCCAGACCAACGAGCACGGTTGTTTCCGCGCCTATTCGGAGCCCTTCTGCGGGCTCTACCCAACCCGGGCGCTCCCCTGGTAAAGCTGGCGGCAAAAAGGGTTCACACCCAGCCCCGGCTAAAACCAGGGCTCCCCCCTCTTCCCCCAGCGTGACCGTTTCCCGTAAGGCGAAACAGCCACACGCCTCCACCGAGTCGTTAGACTCACAGGAGGCAACACCCCTGAAGATGGTCGCTAGGCCATCTTGCGGGGTTCCTAAAGCTGTCCCCCAAAAGGAGGACAGCCACAAAGGAGCTTCGGCTCCTTCGCACACGCCCCGAGGTGGAGCGAGTGGCTCGGAGACGGTGGTTTCTCGAAAAGAGGGCCCCCCGCCTCCGAAGCCGCAACGCCCGTCTAAGGTTTCGAGGCGGAGGGAGGAAAAGATTCGCATGGCGAGCCCAACCTTCCCCAATAAGTCCTCGAAGGCGACAGCGCCTTCAGCGCTTTGTCCGGCCAACAGCGCCCGGGGTTCTGCCCCCGGGAAGCGTACGGACATTCCCGTGAGGGTCTTTAGTTCGGGGAGGGCCCCCGCGTCTGCTCCGAGCTAGGCCTTGAGGGCATATTCCTTCAATGGAATTGCCGTGGACTCCTGGCCAACTGGGAGGAACTGCAGAGGCTCGTCTCGTCCCGTTCCCCGTTAGCTATCTTTTTGCAGGAGACTATGCTAGGCGCGTGCTCCCTGCCCGCCCTCCCGAGGTATAAGGGTCTTGTGCCCCCTTCACTGCGGGATTGCCGGGCTGGTGGATGCGCAGTTTACACCCGGCATGATGTCTCCGTTCTTCCTTTCTCTTTAGATACCTCCTTTCAGGCAGTGGCTGTGCAGCTGCGCCTGGATAGGAAGTATACTATCATTTCTGCGTACATTCCACCGTCAGCTGACTTCGACGCGGGGGACTTCCGCCGCGTCGTGGCACGGTTGCCGAGGCCCTATCTCTTGGTTGTAGATCTGAACGGTAGGCATCCTCTCTGGGGAGGTTACTTCTTAAATCCCAGGGGACAAGTCCTTGCCGATCTGATTGAAGAGCTTGAGATGGGTGTCCTAAACGTGGATGAGTTTACGCATCACTGTCCGAGAACCGCTTCATTTTCTTGTCTTGACCTATCTTTGTGCTCTTTGGATGCACAGCCTAATTTTGATTGGGGGGTGGTCGATGACCTCCAAGGTATTGATCACTTTCCCATTCAAATATCATTTTCAGGGCAACTGCCGCCTGAGAGCCCACCTCGGTGGTGCTTGGCGCGGGCGCGGTGGCCTGCATTTCAGGAAATGACTCCACGTCGGATGCTCTGCTCCGACTGGAAAATGCCGTCTGCGAGGCTTTCCTTCGTAGACAGCACTACGCCACGGTGTTTTTCGATCTGGAGAAGGCCTATGATACCGCATGGCGATACGGTATCATGGAGACTCCACACGATGGGGGCGAGGGGACGCCTCCCAATGTTTATATCTGAATTTTTGCGAGATCGTCGATTCCGCCAACGGGTGGGGGGAGCCCTTTGTGGCCCAGAGGAGCAGGAAGACGGTTTCCCGCAGGGAAGTGTCCTCAGTGTCACACTCTTTGCCCTGAGCATCAACGGCATCACCTCCGTGCTGCCGGAAGATGTTCTCGCTACGCTCTACGTGGACGACCTTTCGATCTCTTTTGTCGCGGCCCAGATGCCAACTCTGGAGCGTGGACTCCAACAGGCATTGAACCGCGTCTTTCGCTATGCCGAAGCGCACAAGTTTCGGTTTTCTTTGGCTAAGACTAAGGTGGTGCACTTCTGCCGCCATCCACGGCTTCACCCCGACCCAGACTTGTTTCTTAATGGGGTGCGCCTGGATGTGGTGCAATCGTACCGTTTCCTCGGTCTTGTATTCGACCGACGCCTCACCTGGGAGGCTCATATTCGGAGCCTTAGGGTCTCTTGTACCCGCGCCATGGGCATTCTCCGTTCCGTGACGTTCAGCGCTTGGGGCGCTGATAGGGCTACTGCCCTACTTTTTTATCGATCCTTTGTTCGTTCAAAGCTCGACTACGGATGCGAGTTTTATGCATCCGCAGCCGAGCGTTCATTGCGGAAGGTGGATTCGATCCACCACACCGGCCTTAACCTTGCGACCGGTGCCTTCCGCACTTCCCCCATTGAGAGCCTGTTGGTCGATGCTGGGGAGATGCTACTCTCTCTGTGCCGCGTGTATTGCATCACTCGCCTGTACGCGCGAGCCCGGTTCCTACCTCAGTCGCCAACAGCTCTCACTGCATTCGCAGCTGATCTCGATGGTGCCTATGCCGCTGAGAGACGCCAGTCATACCCTAAGCCCTTTGGGTTTAGGGCCAAGAAACCCCTTCGAGAGCTAGATATAGCTCTCTGGCCGGTGGCGCCCCTGGTTCTGCCCAGGACGCCACCCTGGAGGGTACCACATTTGGCTATTTGTCGCCACGCCTCTGCTCCCAAAGCTTGTACGACGCCGGGAGTATTGCGTTCGACCTTTCTGGAGCACACCTCGTGTCACGCTGGAACCGTGCCAGTGTATACGGATGGCTCCAAGTCCCAAGAGGGGGTCGGCTTCCACGCTGTATCCCCTCTGTTTGAAGTCAGCGGGCTCTGCCAGGCGCTGCGTCTGTCTTCACGGCCGAGCTGGTGGCAATACACCACTCGGTACGGGAGATTACGCGACGTGCCCGGTTCGGAGACCGGATTGTGATCTATAGCGACTCACAAAGCGCCCTGAGTGCTCTCGGGGCATTGGAATTTCCGCATCCCCTGGTTCGCGGTATCCGTGACGCCACGGTTATGGCGAGCCGGGCAGATGTCGAGATTATCTTCTGCTGGGTTCCTGGAGGTGTAGGAATTGCGGGGAATGAGGGCGCCAAAGAGTCTGCGAGGACTCTGCGACCGGACCAGTGTTTCGCTTTTCTTCACACTGACTACATGGCAGGAATCCGGGCAGCTCTTCAGACTGCTTGGCAAAGAAGATGGGAGACGGTCGAAGGGAACTTAAAGTTGCGTTCCATTGCGCCGCGACTGTTCCCATGGACCTATTCCCCAATGCCGCGACGGCTTCAGGTCGCTTTCTGTCGTCTCTGAATCGGACACACTCGTGTGACGCATCGCTATTTGATGGAGCGCTCGCCTGCACCCTATTGCGACGACTGCGTCGTCCCCCAGACTGTTCGGCACATTCTTGTTGAATGTCCCAGTCTGGGTGATCTTTGCGCACGTTACCTGTCCCGGTACCGGGATGGGCGTTGTTGCTACTGCCTGTCCCTTGTATCGGGACGAGTGCGTGCACATTGACTGGTGGACTTGTTGACTTTTGGGGGGAGGCCGGCCTTCTCCCTATTATTTAAGCAGGGTTTGTTTTTTTGTTTTGTTGTTTTTTTTTTTCCCTTTAGGTTGCACGCTCCTGCACCGGGGGGACCGCCCCCCCGATGCAGGAGCTTGCTTCTTTTCCCCCTTTTTTGAGTGTTTTTTCTCTCTTTAATTTTATTTTAAAGTAGCCTATAACTAGGCCAGTTTTAATACGGTGATTAATGCCCAAGTAGGTAGTCACCAGATGAGCTCTTAGGTTAAAAAGAACATTTTTTTTTATCATAAATGTGGGTAGCTGCTTTGGAAGTCTAAAAAAACATTTGCTGACATAGCTGAATCCTTAATTTCACAGAAACCAGATAATGCTTTTTTATTTTAAAATGTTTTAGTAAATGACTAAATTTTTTAGCAATTATTATAAATGGTTTTTACTTTGTGGGGAAAATTATTTTGGTTACATCATTCAAATTTTCCAACAAAGAAAGGAAATGAGTCAGCAATAAAACAAGAAGAATGCAATGGAATGCATATTCAGGTAATGCAACACACCAGTTTTAAAGCATCCATGTAACAACCAAACTTTTCATTATTTTGTTTCCCTTAACTATAGTTAGTCTATTGTTATAATACTTAACAATCTATACTGAATTCATTTACCACAAATATCTAATTACATTATATGAATGATTTTCTAGGGTGACTTAGGCAGATTCTCTGACAGATCAGGCCAAAAAATTGAAGTATTGAATCGCACACTCTCAGACTTTGATGAAAATTGGTGTTTGGGTAGATTCATGGCTGAAACCACCTTGTCTGAAATTCACTTTTTAATATCTTAATTAGAAGCAAAGTAATGGACATCCCAATTTCGGAGATTCTTCCCCACCCCTAAATTATAAAGACTTATCTCAGCCCCTAATTTACCTAGAAGGTTATACAATCAGCCATTCAAGAGAACTTTTGTCTCTTTAAAATTGACTAAGTCAATATTTTACATAGAAACAATATTAAAAAAAGTTATGACCATCTAAATTTTTAAATGAAGGGACCCCTAAAGTATATGGAAATGAAAAAATTATTTTTCCTACAAAAGCACTATCCCCTTTGTTTCTTAAAATGCACCCTCTAAGGGGCATGGCGATTTGCCATCCTGGCTGCCATGCTGACGGGACTCAGCGCCCCGTCCGACCCCAGCTTAGCCTCTTCTCCTTCCTTCAGTTTTCCTTTCAATTATTTCTATCCTTCTTTCCAACTCCTCTTTCTATTGTTTTTCTTCTGCTTCTCCAAAATACCCATTGTTTGGGTAGTTCATTAGCTTTAGGTAGATTTAGGTTTTAATTTTTAACAGGTTAGTTTAGTTTAGTTATTTTAGTACCTTAGGTACCCTCTTTTACATTTTGTCTTTTTTTTTTCTTCGTTTTTCATTTCTCCCTAATTCCTTTTCTTTTTCTGTTTCAACAGAAGTTGCGACTATGGCTTTGTGGGCCCCATAGTCGCTTGGTATTCAACCAGGCTACGCTTTTGGACTGATCCTTTCTTGCTTCTGCCTCTGTACGGGTTGACGGATGCGCCCACTGGGGCGCATCATTTGCAGGACCGTCTGGGTCGTCATTTTGTTTCTGGGAGGTCTTTGTACCTAATTCCAGAGAATTTCCATTATGCGGCTCTGCTGTTTTTAAAGTTCAACAGTGGGAGTCAGGGGGGTGAGTTACTCTGTATGGGCGCTCTTCGAACTCCTGATGACAATTTGGTGCATGCCCTTGGCTCCAGGGGCAGCCCAAAATAAAATATTTACTTATATGGGTAAATTTAACAAACGTCTCTGGTCATCATGCCTTGGACCCTGATGGTAGATGCTTTGATCCTTCTGGGTCAGAAGTTGATCCTGAGTTGGATTATGTCCGATTTTTATTCTTGAAAGCTAACCGTAGTCCTCTTAGTAAGGCTGATATCTTTGATGTCTACGAGGATTTTGTTGAGAAATGTGGGGAACTTGCCCAAATGGGGCCATGTAATGATGCCGCATTGATAGTCGAAGCAAAATCAAGCAAGCAGCATCAGCGGATTAAGACCCTACAGTCTTTAGCTTCTGTAGACATGTCCTCTGCTTCGCACCCGACATTTAACACCAGTAAAGGTGTTATCTGATCGGGAGAGTTAATAGATTACAACATTGACAGGCTGGTATTAAAACTTACCAATCAGAAGGTGTAAGTGCCCACCACATTTCCAGATTTGTGAATGGTGCTAGGTTACCTGCTGCCACCATAATCCTGACCTTCAACAGATTGATACTGCCCAAGTACGTTAAGTCTGGCTATCTTAACATCCCAGTCAAGCCTTAAGTTGAAAATCCACAGCGATGCTTCCATTGCCAATGCTTTGGCCATGTAAGCAAGTTTTGTAAACAGGCAAGGTTGTGTGTGAATTGTGGATCAGATTATCACAGGACGCCCTGTTCTCAACAGCTGTGCTGCCCTAACTGTGGTGGAGAACCTGCAACATCACAGCAATGCACTTTCTTTGTCTATGAGAGAGAAGTCATTGCCATTAGAAACAAGAACAGGGGCAGTTTTAAAGAGGCCAGAAGAAGAGTAAAGGAGATGTATGTCCAACCTGGTGTGAGCTTTTCTGATGCTCTGCATTTTACCGAGCCAAAGAAAGGGAGAAGCCAGAGACCTCCTACTGGTTCTCCTGTGCCTGACCAGGTAAAAGGTCCTCCCCGTCCTAAATGTACATCTCCTTGTGATGAACACTCTTGGTCAACATCTAACAGTGCTTCTGAGGTTAGCAACAAGAAGAGAAACATCCATCCTCTCCTGGTTTCCCAAGGGTGGTTAAGCACCTTGCTACCGCTCCAGAACATATAGATGTTGATCATGTTGGTCCTCAGGTGGTATCCATTCCACCTCTGGACATTCACCCTGCCCCTAAAGGACCAAGCTCTTCTTCAACTCCAAAGCAAGTTATCACTTCCCCCCTCCTTGTTGATACTGCTTTGGAATTCCTTCGATCCCTGAATGAGAAGGAACCAACCTTTGCTCCTTCCCAAGTGCCAGCTGTTGTGGAGGTTACCCCCTCATCTGAGGAGGACTCAAAAACTGACTCCACATACTTCTCTATCAGCATCAAATTCACAACTTTTGCCACCACCATCGCCTCTACCATCCCAACCAATACCACCAGCTGTTTCAACATCCTCTGTTTCCTCAACACCTGAACTGACCCTTGGAGTTGCTTCCATCTCTGCTTCTCCAGTGAAGACAGTTCTCTCTTACAGCCACTTATCAAAATCTGATGCGCCACCTCTTAAAGAAAAACCAAAGGCAAAACTCAAGCTTCTGCTGCCTCCTTTGTCATACTCCAAGCCTAAGGCTGGTATGACATGAACTACTTCCGCTGGTAGTTCAAATCCAAAATCTCCTACCCCTAAGGGTAGGAAGAAATCTACCATTATGCTTAAACGATAACAATGTTTCCAATTATTTATTGGAACCTCCGAGGCCTCTTGCCTAAATGGGAAGAGTTCAAGCTCCTGCTTAAGGATTACAATCCCGATTGTATTGCTTTACAGGAGACTTATTGGATACTCACAGAGTACCCAACATTTCATGGTTCTGCTGTTTTTGTTAACAAGGTTCCCCACAACCAGCTCTCTCTTAACACACCTGCAGGCAGTTGCTGTCCACCTGTTTTCTAGTCACCATTATTCGGTCTGTTTGCTGTACCTTCCTCCTGGCAAAGAAAGAGAGACAGCTGTTTTAGCTACAAAGTTAGCTAATTTAATTTCTCAACTCCCTCCTCCCTTTTTATTGATTGGAGACTTTAATGCTCGACACCCTCTTTGGGGGGACCATGATAACAACCCTAGAGGAAATATGATTGAGAGATTTCTGGGCACTAATGATGTCTGCTTTCTTAACGATGGCAGCCACACATCATTTCACATCCAGACAAACAGCTTTACATGTGTGGACTTGTCTCTCTGTTCACCAAGCTGTAGAGCTGATTTTGACTGGGCAGTGGATCCTGACCTAAGAGGCATTGATCACTTCCCCATTGTAATAACACCATATACAGGTGGTCCTCCTCTACCACCTAGCAAAAAATGGAATACTAAAAAAGCAAACTGGCCTAAGTTCAGGTACCTCTCAAGCCATGATGGGTCCTTCCCTCATGAAAATATTGAAGTGGCTATTGATGATCTTCTAACCCACGTCATTCATGCAGCTAATTCCTCCATTCCGCTCTCTGGCTCAACTGCTTATGGACGACAATTTCCCTGGTGGTCTGCTGAAGGCTCGAGAGTTGTCACTGAATGTAATGATGATAAAGAAACTTGCTCGTAACCAAGCAAGGGCAGCATGGCGACACACCCTTCGACGAGCTCTAAAGACCTCGTTGGATGGTTACATCGCATCGATATGTTGGCAGACCCCTGTAGACAAAATCTGGAAGAGGGTCAAAAAGCTATTGGGGAAATCCAATGGCTTTACAGCTCCTGATATTGTTCAGGCTGGAGAACTGTTGGGAGACCTGTCCCATATTTCCGATGTCTTGGCCAGATCGTTTGCTAATATTTCAAGCCCAGACAACGATTGCATCCAATTCCAGTACTTTAGGTTCCAACAGGAGCAGCATCCTATCAACTTTATGGAGCCTAACATGGATAATGAGCCCTATAACTGGCTCTTTTCTATCCGAGTTCCATAATGCACTGAAGCACTGTGAATCCACTGCACCTAGATCGGATGGCATTTCCTATGATATGATTAAGAATATGTATCCATCCCTCCTCTCACATTTGCCGGACATCTATAACTTCATCTGGATTAGGGGCTGCTTCCCTTCTATGTGGAGGGAGGCTGTAGTTTTACCTTTCTGAAAACCAGGAAAGGATGGGACGGAACCCACCCATACCGCCCCATTGCCCTTACTAGTTGTCCATGTAAATTGTTTGAGAGGATGATAGATACAAGACTCTTCTGGTTTTTAGAGACAAACCATCTTATATCTCCCTTTAAATCAGGGTTCAGGTAAAAGCAGAGTACCATCGACCATCGACCTGCTTGTTAGAATGGAGTCTTATATAAGAGATGCTTTTTCAAAGAGGCAGCATTCTGTTGCTGTTTTCTTTGATATTGAGAAAGCATATGATACCATTTGGAGGTGTGGTATCCTTAACCAACTCCATGATTGGGGCCTGCGGGGCTTTCTCCCCAGGTTTGTCGAGCAATTCCTCATGTGGCGCACACTACCTATAAAAGTTGGAAATGCCCTATCAGAGCCCATAGAGCAAGTTGAGGGTGTGCCACAGGGAAGTGTCCTCAGTGTCACCTGCTTCTCTGTGACCATCAATAGCATTATCGCAAATCTCCCAGTTGAGATTTCCTCAACACTATATGTGGATGACTTAGCGCTTATCTGTTCTTTGCCTAGACTTCCATTTGTCATTCATAAGCTACAGTGGGTTATAAATACTGTAGCTGATAATGCTTCTTCCAATGGCTTCTGCTTTTCTGCAGTAAAGACCAAGGCTGTCCACTTTTACAATCATAGATCGGTGACATGGGACCCTCCCCATTTGTCACTATGGTGTCCATGTCACCTTTGAGCCCCATTTCAGATTTCTAGGGGTGATCTTTGATTCAAGGCTTTCTTGGAGGCCTCATTTGGACACCTTGAAAAGGTCTTGTCTGAAGAGAATGGACATAATGAAATTACTGTCACGCACTTCTTGGGGAAGTGATTTTTGTACCCTGTGGCTTTTGTATTCAGCATTGGTCCAGTCAAAGCTGGACTATGGGTCACAGGGGTACTCCTCTGCCTCGCCGTCCATCCTTGAAAAATTAAATACTGTGCGTAACCAGGGTGTGTGCCTGGCTTCTGGAGCCTTCAAGTCCTCCCCTGTGTGGAGTGTCTATGCAGAGAATGGGGCTCTTCCTCTTCCTTTTCACAGGCTCAAGTCTAACCTCAAATATCTTTTTAGACTTGAGCAATTACCATGGTTGCCAGTATATGAGTGCATGTTCAATTTGCGAATACTGGCCTCATATGATAGATTTCCATCTCTGGCTCTGTGCATGGCTGAGCATACAGGACATCTAAGGGAGTTTTCCGTTATTCTATTTTCATTACCAAAGATTCCCCCATGGCTCATACCACCTGTAGTGGTATGCAAGAGGCTTACTGGTAGGCCTAAGGATCAGTTCTTGCCTGTAGCCTTGAGAACCATGTATGATCAACACTCCTCCCACCATTGGCCTAGCACCTTTGTGTTCACTGATGGGTCCAAGTCATCGGACGGAATTGGAGCTGCTGCTGTCTTCCCATTTCAGACAGCATTGTTTCGCCTACCAAGTGCAGCTTCTGCTTTCACAGCGGAACTTGTTGCCATTCTTGCTGCACTCTTTGTTATTGCTCCTATGCCATCTGGTTGTCTTACGATTTTCTCTGACTCCCTTCGTGTTAAGTGAGCACGATCGGGACAAGGCGGTGGATGTGGTCTACTTAGACTTTCAGAAAGCCTTTGATAAGGTACCACACCGCCGCCTTCTCCGGAAAGTGCGAGCTCTGGGTATAGACGGAAAAGTAGCAGGCTGGATAGAGAACTGGCTAAGTGGCAGACGGCAACAGGTGGTGGGGAATGGACACGCTTCTGAGTGGGTGCCGTTACTAGCGGCGGAGTACCTCAAGGTTCTGTCCTAGGACCACTACTATTCATCATCTACGTCAACGATATGGACGGTAACATGGTTGCCAAGATTTCTAAATTTGCCGACGATACCATGCTTGGTATGAACGTTGCAAAGGATGGAAATACTGCCCGCCTGCAAGATGATCTTCAAAAGATTGGGGAGTGGTCTGATATGTGGCAAATGCCCTTCAATGTAAACAAATGCAAAGTGATGCATATCGGCAACCGAAATCCCCAATCACCCTATATCCTTAAGGGCACTGCTCTCGAATCCACCGACACTGAGAAGGACTTGGGTGTAACTATCACCAGGGACCTCAAGTTCTCGAAACAGTGTATTGAGGTGGAGAAGAAAGCCCAAAGGATGTTAGGGTATATAAAGCGACAGTTTGGATATCGGAACAAGGAGATAGCACTGTGCCTTTACAACTCCCTCGTCCGACCGCACCTGGAGTATGCCATACAATTTTGGAATCCTTCATTTAGAAAGGACAACCAAACTGATTCCTTCTATCAGACATAAAAGTTATGAACATAGATTAAGGGAATTAGATATGTTCTCGCTGGAGACCCGGAGACTATGTAGTCAGCTTATCGAAGTGTTTAAAATACTTTGAGGCTTCGACAGTGTGGACTACGGGGATATTTTCCTGCTCAGCGAGGGGAGAACAAGAATTCATGGCTTTAAACTTGAACTGAAGCGATACCACCGTGATCTGTGTGGGAAATTCTTCACTTCAGTATCTGCGGTAGTTGGAACGCACTTCCGATGGAAGTTGTCAGCAGTGAATCTGTTGACCAGTTCAAGTTAAGACTAGATAAAGTCTTGCGAAATTGCCGTTACGATCGTCGCGAGTGATTTTCGAGGTTGCCAACGGACACCTTCGAGGATTGCGCCAAAAGTACCCTCCTTGTATGGACCCGTAAGGTCTTCTAGGGTACTTATTTTCCTTGTAGCTCCTTGTAGTTCTCTGGAAGCACTGGGTGCTTTTGGTTCTAGCCATCCACTGGTTTCCAAGATCCAGTGGTGGCTTTTTTATCTTTCTTCTATTCACAAGATTTCTTTTTGCTGGGTACCTAGTCACATGGACATCCCAGGTAATGAAAGGGCGGATGCTGCAGCCAAGGAGGTGGCATCATTGGGGATACCTCCATCAGCCTGAGTCCTACTTCTATCCTCTCATCACAGAATATGTAGTCGGCTTATGGCAGAAGATGTGGGATGAACTTCCTCTCACCAAGCTCCATTCCATAAAACCTTCAGTCCTCCCATGGTCACATACCATGAGACCACGTAGACTGGAGGTTATTTTGTGCCAACTGAGGATAGGCCATTGCCGCCTCACTCATGGGCACTTGATAAAGGGGCAGTCCCACCTTTGTGCATCCTGTGCAGGGTGCCGCTGTCCATCCTTCACATCCCCTTGCCTAGTGTCCCCTTTTGAGAAATCTTGAGAGGAGGGTCTTCCCTTTCATTACTGGGCAGATGGCCCACCCAACAGGTTCCTGTCTGAGACTCATGTCTCTTTTAGTGTGAATAGAATTTTTAAATTTTTAGAAGAATCTAATCTTTTAGCCAAAATTTAATATATTGTTTCATGATTTTATATTCTCCGTTCTTGTATCTATTGTTGATCCATCCTTTGTTGAGTTCTCAATAGTTTATTTCTGATATCCTTTTACACCCTTTGATGGTTTAAATTCCTGTACTTCCATTCTATTCATTTTAATTTCATAGCTATATTTTTGTATATTCTCTAAATGTCTATATTTTTATTGAGAATTTTCATGCAAATTACCCGTCCTTGAATTTGGCTGCGGGCTAGCCCATTTTGGCTTTGCAGCATTTATTTTCGGCACTATTCATTCATTTTTAAAATGCATAATTTCTGTTGTATATTTTACTTGGTCTGTTCAATATACAAGGTGAAGTATATTGAATATTTTAGCATTGACCTATCTATATTAATCCACTGCAAATAATTAATGTTTCTCTCTTTCACCTAATTTGGGGAGAGTTTTTAAATGCTCTTCACATTTCCATCAGTCTTATATGTAATGTCCTGATCACCAATACTTGCTAACCATAAGTTTGTGTTCTTTTTGGTGATTTGTGCACACACAGACATTGAGTACCCTGTAGCCATGCACTCATACACCACTACACTTTGGTTGTAACTTGGCAAATGCGGAAAATGCCAACAAGATCTTTTGAGTTGGATTTATTTGGGGGAAAAAGTTCTTTTAAATTTCACCAAGATGTTTCTGTACATTCTCTTTTACCATCAGACACTCTACTAAATGAATGATATATCATCAAAAACTAGATAGGAAATGTTTTCTATGGAAAAGGACTTATTGAAGATATCTCAGATGAAGATTAAGACTGTAAAATTGACTTGATTCACCAGACCTGGTGCATGAAATTGTGAAAAACAAATTGTTCTAGCTGGCATCTAAGACTACTAAACTATTACTAGTCTGATTTTAAACGTCCTACGGTTGAGCACATGAAACTTTTCAAAAAAAAGTCTTAATTTGGAGCACATGGAAATTTTTTAAAAGAAAAGTTTTACGGTGGAATACACCGTAAAATGGAGCTCCCTGAGTCGGTGTGATACCAACCGGCATGCACCGACTCAGGGAGCTTGTCACAGTTGAACATGATGAAGAGTGTAGGCGTGGGCCTTGAGGCCACCCCCTGTTTTCTCATCACACATTCGACCTTGACCGCCTGATAGTCAGCCAGCTCTAAGGTGATGTCCTCTATGGAGTAGTCCACGAGTTCCCTCGCATAAACTATAAACCTTTCGCGAAGTTCATGGTAGAGTGCGGTGTCACACTCACAGGCGTGCCATCTAGTGTCTGAAGGGCACTAATCATGGCTGCCTTGGAGGGATTTGGCGCATTTGCCAAAAGGCAGCCATCCGAAAATTGGTCACCTTCAGTTCTCTACCAATCACACTAGCTAAAGCTCTCCCCTGATGAATCATGTTGCCCTTAGCCAACATGCTGCCATCAGTGGAGCGAATAACAAGGGAACATTTGAAGCCAGCTGGCTAATAAATGCCAGGTAGCCTCTGCATGAGGGGCCCCGACCTATTTGAGGCTCCGCTCTGTGCACTTTTGGTCTTAATCTGGGGATCCCCATCTGGGGGATCAATGGAGCCGGATATACAGATCTTGGTTTGGTTGCTTACCGAAATGGCAGCAGACCTGTCCGAGCCCATGTCTCCAGCAGAAAGAAAGGAGCCCCAAGTCTTTTTAGTCTTATTTGCATTTCTTTTCGTTTAGGAAAGGAGAGTGGGGAATGAACCCACTTTTTTCCTCCCAGGCCAGAGCCCCTAGGCCAGTTGGACTATCTCAACCAGATCCTTCTCCAAAATGGTGGTTCAAGGAGAGGGTATGGAGGAGAGAGTCTATTTTCTAATTTTATTTAGAAACAGTAAATAATGGCGATCCACCACAACCCCAGTAAATAATAAAACCCCAAATAACAATATATATATTTAGTTGGCCTCGCAATATTACTTTGGCCAACAACCACGCATATATATTTATACAAAAGGCATGGTCGTTTCCACTCTCATTCAGAACCCTTCGCGTTCTACCCACCCAGGAGTTACCTGGTAAAGCTGGTGGCACAAAGGGTTCACCCCCAGCCCCAGCTAAAGCCAGGGCTTCCCTCCTTTCCCCCCAGCGTGACAGTTTCCCGTAAGGCAAAACGGCGCGCGCCTCCACCGAGTCATTAGACTCAGAGGAGGCAACACCTCTGAAGATGGTTGTCAGACCATCTTCTACGATTCCTAAAGCTGCCTCCCGAAAGGACAGCACTAAAGGAATTTCTGCTCCTACAAAAGAGGGACCCCCGCATCCGAAGGCTCCACGCTCGCCTCAGGTTTCGAGGCGGGGGGGAGGAAAAGACTTGCAAGGTGAGCCCAACCTCCCCCGATAAGTCCTTGAAGGCGTCAGCGCATTTTCCGGCCAACAGCGACCGGAGTTATTCCTCAGGGAAGCATACGGCCATTCCCGTCATGGTCTTCTCTTCGAAGAGTGCCCCGGCGTCTCCGAGCTAGGCATGGAGGGCATATTCCTTCAATGGAATTGCCGCAGATTCCGGATCAACTGGGGTTTGCTGCGGAGGCTCGTCTCCCCCCCCGTCCTCGTTAGCAATCTTTTTGCCCGAGATCATGTTGGACGCGTGCCCCCTACCCACTCTCCCTGGGTATAAAGGTTTTACGACCCCACCACCACGGGATGAGGGCCGTGTAGATCCATGTAGATCCACGGTCAGCCGACTTCGACGCGAGGGACTTCCGCCGCTTCGCGTAGCACGGTTGCCGAGGCCCTTTCTGTTGCTCAGAGATCTGAACGCTAGACACCCTCTCTGGGAAGACTACTCGATTAATCCCAGGGGTCAACTCCTTGACGAGCTGGAGATAGGTGTCCTAAATGTGGATGAGTTTACTCATCACGCCCCGAGAACAGGTTGATTTTCATGTCTCGATCTATCTTTGTGCTCTCTCGATGCACAGCCTGATTTTAGGTGGAGGTTAGTCGATGACTTCCATGGTAGTGATCACTTTCCCATTGAAATATCATTTTCTGGGCCGCTGCCGCCTGAGAACGCACGCTGGTCGTGCTTGGCGCAGGCGCGTTAGTCCGCATTTCAGGAAATGACTGATTTCTTTATCTCAGTCGAGGAGTTTAGGTCAGTAGATGAGGCCGTTGAGTTGTCTTGCAACCTCAAGGCCGCGGGCCTAACTACTATTCCTACAATGTCTGGCCGTTTTGCACGCCGACCGCTCCCATGGTCCATGGTGATCAGCCGAGTGTGAGACGGCCCTCAAACAGAAGCGTTTTGCCTACATGCGCTATAAGCGCCGCCCGAACGACTTCACTGTCGGTGAATTTCATCGACCTATGGCTAGGTTCCGGGCATATTTGGCGGAAATACGTGTCTTCACCTAACGGGAACACCCCTCTAGTAGAGGTGTGGAAGAGAGTACAAAGGATTCGGGGCAAGTTCCTTCAGGAACCCCCTCCCGTTCTCCAGGAGAATGGGACCGCAATCTTGGACCCCGCGTCCGTGGCGGAATCCTTCGCGACCGTTTTCTCTGCATTATCTAGCCGTGATGCTGCTCCGCCAGCATTTAATGCGCGTCGCGATTTCGCTGAAAGCCGCTGACTGAACTTTACCTCCAGAGGCAGAGAACCCTTCAACGACAGATTTACTCTGAATGAGTTTCGTTCCGCTCTCGCTTGGTGCCCGGACACCACCCCTGGTCCATACGGTATCCCGTACGCCTTACTTCGACACCTGGGAGAGCGAGGCATTACCTTTTTCTTAGATTTGTTCATCAGGATCTGAGAAGAGGGTATCCTCCTGGATTCCTGCCGAATCGATACCGTGCTCGCTTTTTGCAAACCAGGAAGAGATCACTCTACCCCGGCCGGTTTCCGCCCAATCTCTCTAAACCCCCGTGTGTGTCAAGTTGATGGAGAAATTGGTAAATGTTAGATTAGCCTTCTTTCTTGACAGTGGATGCCATCTGTCATCTGCACAGCGCGGCTTCCGCAAGTTCCACTCCACATCGGATCCTCTGCTCCGACTGGAAAATGCCGTCTGCGAGGCCTTCCTTTGTAGACAGCACTACGCCACGGTGTTTTTCGATCGGGAGAAGGCCTATGATACCGCATGGCGATACGGTATCATGGAGACTCCACACGATGGGGGCGATGGGACGCCTCCCAATCTTTATATCTGAATTTTACCGAGATCTTCGATTCCGTGTATGGGTGGGAGGAGCCCTCTCCAGCCCAATGGGGCAGGAAGAAGATGTCCCTCAGGGAAGTGTCCTCAGTGTCACACTCTTTGCCCTGAGCATTAACGGTATCACCGGTGCTGCCGGAACATTTTTCTTGTTACGCTCTACATGTACGACCTTTCGATCTATTTTGGCGCGGCCCAGATGCCAACTCTGGAGCGTCGACTTCAACAGGCATTGAACCGCGTCTCTCGCTATGCCGAAGCGCACAGGCTTCGAGACTAAGATGGTGCATTTCTGCCACCATCCACGGCTCCACCCCGACTCAGACTTGTTTCCCAATGGGGTGCGCCCGGAAGTGGTGGACTCGCACCGTTTCCTTGGTCTTGTATTTGACTGAACGAAGCCTCACCTGGGAGGCTCGTGTTCGCAGTCTTAGGGACTCTTGTACCCTCGCCATGGATATTCTTCGTTCCGCGACGTTCATCGCCTGGGGCGCTGATAGGTCTACTGCCTTACTTTTTATCGATCCTTTGCTTGTTCGAAGCTCGACTATGGATGCGAGTTTTTTGCATCCTCAGCCGAGCGTTTATTGCGGCAGGCCGACTCGATTCACCACAACGGCCTTCGCATGCCGACCAGTCCCTTCCGCACTTCCCCATAATGAGCCTACTTGTCGATGCTGGGGAGATGCTACTCGTTCTACGTCGTGTACAGTGCATTATAAATAATTATTCGCCTGTACGCACGATCCCGGCGCCTCACTCAGTCGTCGCCAACAGCTCTCATTGCATCCGTAGCTGATCTTGTCGGTGCCTATGCCGCCGAGAGACACCAGTCATACCCTAAGCCCTTTGCGTTTAGGGCTAGGAAACTCCTTCCAGAGCTAGGTATAGTTCTCGGGCCGGTGGCACCCCTGGTTCTACCCATGACGCCACCCTGGAGGGTAGCACCTCTGAATATTTGTCGCCACGCTTCTGCTCCCAAAGCTTCTACAGCGCCTGACGTATTCCGTTCGGCCGATTTGGAGCACACTTCGTGTCATGCTGGAACTGTGCCATTATATACGGATAGCTTCAAGCCCCAAGAGGGTGTCAGTTTCCAAGCCGAATTCCCTCTGTTTGAAGTCAGCTGTGCTCTGCCAGGCGTTGCCTGTCTTCACGGGAGATAACGCGATGTGCCCCGTCGGGAGACCGGATTGTCATTTATAGCGACTTTCAAAGTGCCCTGAGTGCTCTCCGGTCATTAGACTCTCCTCTTTGCCTTGTTCGCGATATCCGTGACACCAACGTTTTGTCGAGCCGGACGCATGTCGAGATTATCTTTGCTGGTTTCCTGGACATGTAGGAATTGCTGAGAATAAGCACGCCGATGAGGGCTCCAAAGAAGTCTGCGAGGACTGGGCGACCAGACCAGCGTTTCGCTCTTCCTCACACTAACTACACGGCAGGAATACGGACTGCTTGGCAAAGAAGATGGGAGATGTTCCAGGGAAACTTGAAAGTTAGGTGCCATTGCGCCGCGACTGTTCTCATGGCGCTACCCCCCCGAATGTCGCGACTGCTTCAGGTTTCTTTCTGTCGTCTCCGAATTGGACACACTCACGGGACCTATTTACATTTGATGGGAGTGATCGCCTGTGTTGTCCTCCAGACTCTTCGGCACATTCTTTTTGAATGTACCAGTCTGGGTGATCTTCGCGGACCTTAGCGCGGTGTCGCTACAGCTTGTCCCTTGTACCTGGGACTGGTTCATGCACACCGACTTGCGGATTGTACGACTTTTCGGAGGAGGCTGGTCTCCTTCACTCTGACTGTTTGTTGTGGGTCGCATGCTCCTGAGCTGGGGGGAGGCGGGCTTACCCCCGATGCTGTCGTGAGTTTTGCGACTTATGCCCAAGTAGGCAATCGGCAGATGGGACTTTAAAAAAAAAATTCCTTCCCGTTCTTGTGCCTATCCGCGACTCTCTTGATAGTGATCTGCCTGACGTTAAGCCGCTTGGCGATGTCAAACTTGTTGTGGCCCGTACGCAGGTGAGCAGAGGTCTTGATTCTTTTTACTTACCTCTCAGCCCACCATCACACAATGGAAAAGATGTTTTAATGATACATGTTGGAAAAGTAGAACTTTAAATTTGTTTGATGGAACTTTTTCTATCATACACATAAACATCATGAAAGATAAATAAAAAACAGTGTAACAAAACTTTTGCAAAACCTGGTAAGAATGTTAGTTGTTAGACTAATGATTGTGAGGAAGCTTCAGTGTTGGAAATTATGACTTGGAAAGTTTATGGTAAGGTATAATGTGTGTAGAACACTAGAGATGCATAGTAAAGTTGTTGAGTTAAGAGAAGTTATTTAAATCAGGGTGTTTTTTTGTCTATATAGGGACCTTAAAATGCAAGGTGTGGAATATGCTTGTTTTATGCATCTATGAAAACGTTCCAGTTTATAGGACTGCGCTTTAGGAGCTTTTAAGAATATGCAGTCTTGATTGTTGCTTGTAACAACAGTGGAGTTTATGCAGTGTGTTACAATGGGTAATTCAATGATTGTGTTTGCTTAGATTGTAGTGTACGCCAAATTTGGGTAATGTAGCCCTAACCTTTTAATGATTCTAAAGTTCTATTCAGAGAAGTATACACAAAGATTGGTAGGAAAGGTGCCACTTTGATGAGAGAATCTACCCTTTGGGTTATGGAAAACATGCTAGCTGCCAATAATCTTGGGTGGGTATCAGAATTTGATAGTGAATTCAAGTCATTAATTGAGACTTTTGCAAATATGTATGAGATCTCTGAAAGTAAATGAGAGAAAGAGAAAGTAACATAGCAATGGGAACTGGTGCAAGTGGGATTAAATCAGGCAATGTATTCATTAATGAGAAGGAACTGGATCAGATAATTTGGGTAGATTGACAAAAAATGTGATGTAGATCTGTTTAATGCATCTGGGATGGCTAATGAAAAGATGTATGATTCTGTTTTAATGATGCAATCACAAAACTGTGTGTATGGACTTGTGAGAGAATTTCCACCAGAAGTAGTATTGTCAACTTAATTGTTTGGTTTTCCAACTGATCAATCTTCATTCTTTTTGAGGCTGTTCATTTCTCGATGAGGATCTACTGTTTACTTTAGGATCCAAACTACAGGCCTCTACAGTGTATGGAAGCCACCGTGAAGCCCATCGGAAACTTGACTCCATCCAATGCCTTAACACACCCAATGGGTCTAACTTAACTTTGCAGTAATCAGAAGATGTTTCCACTTGTCGTGGCCATGTCTCAGCCTGGGGAGCTTTTTGAGAGCTACCTGTCCCATTACCAGGAAGTGTGGGCGCTACCGTTCGTTCCTTGCTCGGGACGGTTTCGTGTAGTCTCGAATGTTGACTGATGGTCTTATGGGAGATGAGAGGAAGTAGCCCAGAATTAGGGTTGTTTGTACCCTTGCTGGTGGCCGCCAGATACACCACTTTTCTTTAAAAAATAATACCTGTACAGCAGCAAGGGATGGAAGTGCATAAGATGGGTGTATTTGGAGACCATATGTAAATTTGCATACTTGGGGCTGTATAGCAATGTTACAGGTGTCTTTTTTTTTCCCTTAGGTCACATCATCTGGGGTCAATGGAAGGTCGACTAATTTACCGCACTTGATCACTTCCCAAGATTCTTCATATTTTGAAGTCATCCTTGCCAATTTATCGGCTGGCCTCAATGAAACGTAAGAGAAAACATTTTTAAAAGCTTGACCACGGAAAATCTTGTTTGAATCAACTACGAAGAAGTTCTAGTGTACCATAATCATAAGCAATTCCACCTGTTTTTGAGTTCTGTTTTTATTGCCTCCCCCCTTCCTTTCTTTTTCTTTTTTCTATTCATTTTTAGGGGTGGAATAAAAAGTTTCATCATTACCCCATTTTGTAGCGTTGCCTCCGGTTTGCTTTCTTAGAGTCGTTTCTCCTAATCATTCGCTTACACGTTCGCCGGCTCCCCCTTACCTTAGTTCTCAGAGTTGCCTCCAGTTGACTTTTCACACATGGAGGGGCACTTTTTACTTTCTCAGGTGCCTGCCAAGAACCAGGTGAGACAGAGGACGCGCCACCTTGGTTCCAGCCCCCCCCCCTCCCCTTGAGTGGGTGAATTGTTTAAACACCTTCAGAGGGATAAGGGGCAGCAGCGTACCTTGTGCCTTCAAACCGAGGTTTGTCACTTTAATAGCATCCGGCATGCCCGCTCTCCCCCTTTTTCCAATGTAGATTGGCATGCTGGTCACAACGACCCATAGGCTCTTTGAATCCCAATTTCAGAGCATACTTGTTAATGCCAGGGAGATGACACTTGCTCTGCGCCCTAGACAGTGCTTTATGCCCTTGTATACGTGGTCTCGGTCTCCTGCAGTCGTAATGTGCTCTTATTGCCTCTAAGGGCGATCTTGACGGTGCATATGCCACCGAGAGACGCAACTCGTACCGTAAGCCCTTTGCCTTTATTGATAGGAAACTCCTTCTACAACTCTGTGGCCACTCTAGTTCTGCCCAGGACGCCATGCCTCTGTTTCCAAAGATTCGATACCACCGGGAGTATTGCATTCGACTTTCACGGATCACACTGGCATGGATGTCTCTCATTTCGAAGATGTGGTCGGTTTCCATGCCGTATCCCCTCTGTTTGAACTCAAGCAGCCACTACGTCTATCTTAACACCCGATCTGGTTGCAATAAACTCACTATGCATGGGAAATAATGCGTCACGCCCATTTAGAAGAATGGATTGTGGTCAGTAACAACTCATAAGGCGTACTGGGTCCTTTTCATGGCATTGGACTCTCTGCACCCTGTGGTTCGCGGTATCCATGATGCGACAGCTGCTGCGAGTCGGACAGATGTGGAGACTAGTTCCAGTACATATATTAATTGCAAGGAATGAGGCCACCAAATACTGGGCAACCAAAATGTTTGTTTCATTCTTCACACTGATTACATGGCAAAAATCAGTCCAGCCCTCCCGAATGCCTGCGGAGGGGGTGCTAATGCACCCCCTCCGCACACTTGGTATCCAGGGGATTCTCACATCCTCCCGGCCTGAGTGAAAATTAGGGAGGTCATGGCCTGGAAAGTTGTTGTTAGTGCATTTTCCCCCCACCCACACTCAGCTATTATTAGCATTATTATTGTTATTATCATTCTTATTATTATTTACCCCCTCCACGCTCGCAGTGTTTCCAGAGGATCGCTGCAGGAGTGCTCCTGGAGAAAGCACTCAGCCCGCTCATTAGAGCGGACTGCAAAGTTAATTTTTACTATACCTCTCTCTTCCCTCCTCAACCTTTATTTATGGTCTCATTTTTATGTTATTCACGGTCTCCTCCTGTCCCCCCTATATCTCTTTCCCCTTTTTCTTGTCTTTCTCAAGTGTGGTTGATTGTACTTGACCCTATCTGTGTGATCGGTTGTAGTGTTTGACTGAATGAATGTGGGGGTGCTGGTGCTATTCTAGGTTTAAATTTGGATCTTTGTACTCTCAATGTACTGGTCTTGCCTCACCAGGGTGTGTCATTCCGTGGCTGAACCGCGCTGAGTTTGATCTTGTAGGTGCCTGGACCATGGCTGCCTAACGTGATGGTCTCTGCACCCTCGCAAGGAAAAACCCGAAGGCAACCACCCGTTTTTAAAATGAAGCTGCTAGTTGAGGAGTACATGGGTCCTTCCCTCCCTATCTAGAGTGAGCATCGGATGAGCCACCTGCGTAAGTGGGTTCGACTCAGCGCGAGACTGCTCCCCCTTTAAATAATATAGTAGTATATGGAGAAAAACTATTTTGCCGAAGTTTTTGACTTCTGCTCCTCATGCTTCCGGATCTTGTTCCAGTTCTTTTCATTTTCTCGCGGCACATCAATCGATTTTCCATCGGTGGACCCTGACTTCGACCACCATCGCTTTTTGGTCCTTAGAATGAAATCTGACATTTCCCTATCAAAGCTTAATATTTTTGATGTCAGTGAGGACTTCAATGAACGTTGTGGAGAACCACGCTGCATGTGGTCTCGTAATGATGGAGCCCAAGTAGAGGAGGTCCCTTCCCGCCCCCAACATGATTCCGTACAAGCCATCAAGACTTGCTCACTCTGAGATTGCTTCCTCATCCCACGCAACCTTCAACACTGGACTACAACCTCAAGATACTTGATTCAAAGCTGGCTAGTCATCGGATTATTGATATTCATAGACCACAATGAACCGTTGGTGGGATCGGGGGGAATACAACAACGATGTTCCCGGTAAAGGGCACGACGATTTGGTTCCCTGGCTGCCATTAAACATTTAAATGGAGAAAGGGTCTGTAAGACCAATAAGGCCTGGAGTTTCCTTACCAGAATTTAATTTTTTTGTCCAAATTTGTTCATGGGAATCCTTTTCTGTTAAATATTCTCCCTCTTCCATTAAAGTTTCAATTTCTTCATCTTCAGATCCAGATACATCTTCAAAATCAGAACTATACTTTTTCACCCTCAAATTAAATAAATTGAACTTCAAATTAAAAAAGTTGACTTTCATATTAAAAAAATTGAGCTTTAAATTAAAAAAGTTGACTCATATTAAAAAATTGAACTTCAAATTCAATAAGTTGACTTTCATATTTAAAAAAGTGAACTTCAAATTTTAAAAAATGAACTTCAAATTTAAAAAGTAACTGAAATAAAAGATGAGCTCAACCACCTCCAGGTTGCAAGGAACGACTTTACAGCACATGGCCAACCAAATTGGGACCATTGGGCGCTGAAATGGCCTAAGAGCTCGGAAAAGCTTTGGTTCGACTTCCTACCCAGGTGTGAGTGGATTAGGCATAAATTTGGGCTACCCCCAGGTGGGGAAAATTCATTTATTTTAATTTGTAAATCAACATTTAAAAATTTGAGTCATTTTTTTAAAATTTAAAATCCAGCTTTATTCATATGAAAGTCAACTTTTTTAATTTGAGGTTATTTTTTTTTTTTAATGAGTCAGTTTTTTAATTTGAGGGGGACAAGGTGTAGAGTCTCCTTCTAATTCAGATCTCTCTTCATCATTTGCTTGCATCATATCTTCTACATATTTCATCAAGTCTAAAACATTTCGTTCTTGGTTCATTAGCCATCTAAATAAGGGTAAAAATGAATTTATATATTTCAAACTAAAGAATTTTACCTTATACTATGAATTTGGGGCATTAAAAATGAACACAATATAAATAATAATTCATTACTACCCACCCCACATGCGTGGGAAAAGTGTTTTAGCTAATAGATAGAAATTATTTATATACTTAAAAGAATAAGAAAATTATTGTGTTGATAAAAATTGTGGGATAAAATATCTTACATTTATAACTCAAAGCCATTCACTAAATCTTAGAGCGCCTCAACCAGGCAGAGATATATATCTCTTACAACAATGGGCATAGAGTTGACAAGTTTCACCATAACACATCAAAAAAGGCATTTTCGAATCTATGAATATAGCCACTTTATGTGGTCAAGGGAAAAGTTTTTCAAGCATGTAGACTAAAGTCAATTTATGAGCACAGAGGGTAAAAAAGCTTTAGTCACTCTAAGTGGTCAAAGGGTTAATGAGTAGCGATGGGCCCTACATCACCCCCCCTATGCCCCCTCTGTTCATCCCCATATCAGTACATCATATTTTGGTCAACTGCCAGCCCCTGTTTCCCCCTCCATCTGGAATTCTTACCATCTAATTTTACATGTCCCATGTAAAGATAGACTGCTCTTCCTCTTCCATGTAAGGGGCGCACGATTTGCCTTCATGGTTGCCGTGGTAACGGGACTCAGCGCCCCGTCTGACCCCAGCTTAGCCTCTTCTCCTTTCAGACAGCCGGTATTTCTCCCCTATTTCCTCACTTCCCTTACAACCTTTCCCACAACTTTCTCTGGTCGGCCTCTATTTTAACAGGGTAGATGCTGACCTTCTTCTCAGCCAACTATCCCGGATCGGGTCTGAGGGGGTAGAGGAGAATTTTCCCTAACCCCTGAGCTCCGGTTTGGGATGGTGGGTTTTTAACAACCTGCTTCATCCCCACCCATACCTTCCTCACATCTCTTTTCCTTCTCACTTCACTATTTATTTTTTTACACTGTGCCTAAGGTGGAGCTGCCACGTTTAAGGACTGCCAGGTCACCAAGAGGGAGGGGTAGCGATAAATGGTGGCACCTGGCTCTGCCAACCCCATAGGCACCGGTTGCAGAGCGGGCCACTGTGAGGGGTGATTAGCGTTTGCTTCCTGTAAAAAAATAGGGTCACCATGTCCAATGATGATAAAATAAAAAAATCTCCCCCTTCAATTTTCCCTCGTCCATCATCGGAGCCGCCCTTGGGCAGCTCCACAGAAAAAAATGGATGTCGCCCTTCCCTGTGCTCTCGCAGGAGACCCTCCAAATCTCTCTAACCGGAGGCTTACTCATCTCATTCGCCTATGGGTGTAGGGGACCCCCCCCCCTACCTTGTCTGGAGGTGCCTATGGGTGTAGGGGCTTCCCTTCACCCCCTTGTCTGGAGGTGCCCGGGCACCTCCCTCTTTCCAGCGACATTCCCCCCTTTACTTTCCAAGGGGACCCCGTAAGGGGCGCGGCGATTTGCCATTCTGGCCGCCGTGCTGACGGGATCCAGCGCTCCGTCCGGCCCCAGCTTAGCCTCTCTTCCTTCCTTCAGATAGCCCGATTTCTCCCCTACCTCGTCGCTTTTCATACAACCTCTCCCACAACTTTCTCTGGTCAGCCTCTAATTTCACAGGGTAGAATGCTGACCTTCTTCTCAAGCCAACCACCCCGGATCGGGGCTGAGGGGAGAGGGGACATTGTTCCCTAACCCCCCAGCTCCGGTTCAGGATGGGGTTTTTTTAACAACCTGCTTCATCCCCACCCATACCTTCCTCACATCCCTTTTCCTCTCCTCTTCAAAATCTATCTTTTTTACGCCGTGCCGAAGGACTGCCAGGCCACCAGGCGGGAGGGGTGGTCCCAAATGGCGGCGCCTGGCTCTGTCGGGCCTGTAAGCACCTCTTGCAGTGCGGGCTACTGCAAGAGGTGGTGAGCGATTGTGTCCCGTAAAACAAAGAGGGTCACCATGCCCAATGATAAAAAAAAAACATCCCTTAATTCCCCCTAAAACAACGGAGCCGCCCTCGTGCAGCTCCACAGAAAAGATGGAGGACCCCCCCCCCCTGTGCTTGCGCAGGGGACCCTCCATACCTCTTTAACCCGAGAGGAGGCTTACTCCTCTCCTACGCCTACGGGTGTAGGGAACTCCACCAGAACCCCCTTCTCTGGAGGTGCTTTCGGGCACCTCCCTATCTCCAGCGGCAGTCCCTCCTTTGCTTTCTAAGGGGACTGCCAAGAAAGCCAGCAGGCAGCCCATTGCCGACCGCCCCTCGTGCAAGCGGCTCTGTAGGGCAAACCCCCTTAGGGGGGAGAGGGAAGCCATGCCCCTTCGGTCGCTTCCCTCAAAAGACCTGCTGGCAAAAATATTAAACCTTGCCAGGTTCAAGGCCTGTGCCTCCCCACTAAAGACTTATGACGCTGCCAAGGGGACCTGCGATGTCCTGGGAGGGGATGGCCATCTGGAGGCCCCTCCTGTGATAGACATGGTCCTTGAGGAAAACCAGCCTGGGACGGTAGGGCCTTCCATGGGGGGGAATCCGTGCTCGGCGCCAAGCACCGAACCCGAATCCGCCCCTATGCAAGGTCCTCATCAAACGGCTGTGGATTCTCAGGCAGTACAAGGAGGGGAGGGATCTCCTCCGGATGATGCCCCTGCGACCACCAGGACCTTCTCCATTTCGGAGAAGGACCTGGCTGAGGCCGGTCCATCTGGCCTGGGGGCTTCTACCGGCGGGGGTGAGAAGCGGGTTCATTCCCCGCCCTCCTCTCCAAAAAAGAAAAGGAGGAAAAAGACCAAAAAGACGAAGAAGACTCGGGGGCTACGGGGACGGATGCGTCTGCTGCAGCTTTGGCAAGCGACCAAACCAAGATCGGCACATCCGGCCCCTCTGCCCCCCCGGGTACGGAGCTCCTGACGATGACAAAGACCAAAAGTGCACAGGGCGGAGCCTCGATGACATCGGGGCCCCTCATTCAGAGGTTACCTGGCGTTTTCGAGCCCGCTGGCTTCAAACGCTTCCTCGTTATTCGCCCCACTGATGGTAGCATGTTGTCCAAGGGCAACATGATCCATCAGAGGAGAGGATTAGCTAGTGCAATTGGTAGAGAGCCGAAGGTAACCCGTTTCTCGGACGGGAGAATTCTGGCGAATGCGTCGAATCTCACCGAGGCGGCCATGATTATTGCCCTTCGGACACTTGATGGCACCCAGGTGAGTGTGACGCCGCCCTCTACCATGAACTTCGTGAAAGGAGTGGTTTATTCAAGGGAACTCATTGACTACTCCATTGAGGACATCACCCTAGAGCTGGCCGACCATGGGGCGGTCAAGGTCGAACGTGTGATGAGAAAACAGGGAGGGGCCTCGAGACCCACCCCTACACTCTTCGTCACGTTCGACTGTGACAAGCTCCCTGAGTCGGTGCGTGCCGGTTGGTACCGCTACCGCGTGAAGGCATTCGTGCCACTGCCGCGGCGTGGCTATTACTGTCACCGCTTCGGCCATACGAATCGCTCATGTAGACGTGCAAAGTCGGGGTCACCCGAAGTATGTGTAAATATCTCCAAGGTCGCACACAATAAGTCCAAATCGTGTGTGGCCAAGTGTGTCAATTGCGGAGAGCCGCACCCTGCTTCTTCGAACCAATGTGGTGCATATCTCCTTGAGAAAGAAATCCTGGCCGTTCAGGCCCAGAATCGACTCTCATTCCGCGAGGCAAAAGACTTGGTCCTGGCGCGCCCGGCTCTGCCTGGGACGTCATATGCCTCAATAGTTAGAAAGGCACCCTCTGCTCCTGGCCCATCCAGGCCAACGAGCACGGTTGTTTCCGCGCCCATTCGGAGCCCTTCTGCGGGCTCTACCCAACCTGGGCGCTCCCCTGGTAAAGCTGGCGGCAAAAAGGGTTCACAATTAGCCCCGGCTAAAACCAGGGCGCTCCCCCTCTTCCCCCAGCGTGACCGTTTCCCGTAAGGCGAAACGGCCACGCGCCTCCACCGAGTCGTTAGACTCACAGGAGGCAACACCCCTGAAGATGGTCGCTAGGCCATTTTCCGGGGTTCCTAAAGCTGTTCCCCGAAAGAAGGACAGCAACAAAGGAGCTTCGGCCCCTTCGCCCACGCCCTGAGGTGGAGCGAGTGGCTCGGAAAAGAGGGCCCCCCCGCCTCCGAAGCCGCAACGCCCGCCTAAGGTTTCGAGGCGGAGGGAGGAAAAGACTCGCATGGCGAGCCCAACCTCCCTGAATAAGTCCTCGAACGCGACAGCGCTTTGTCCGGCCAACAGCGCCCGTGGTTCTGCCCCCGAGAAGCGTACGGCCATTCCCGTGAGGGTCTTCAGTTCGAGGAGGGCCCCCGCGTCTCCTCCGAGCTAGGCCTGGAGGGCATATTCCTTCAATGGAATTGCCGTGGACTCCGGACCAACTGGGAGGAGCTGCGGAGGCTCGTCTCGTCCCGTTCCCCGTTAGCTATTTTTTTGCAGGAGACCATGCTAGGCACGTGCCGCTGCCTGCACTCCCGGCATGATGTCTCCGTTCTTCCTTTCTCTTTAGATACCTCCTTTCAGGCAGTGGCTGTGCAGCTGCACCTGGATAGGAGGCATACTATCATTTCTGCGTACATTCCACCGTCAGCTGACTTCGACGCGGGGGACTTCCGCCGCATCGTGGCACGGTTGCCGTGGCCCTATCTCTTGCTTGGAGATCTGAACGGCAGGCATCCTCTCTGGGGAGATTACTCCATAAATCCCAGGGGACAAGTCCTTGCCGATCTGATCGAAGAGCTTGAGATGGGTGTCCTAAACGTGGATGAGTTTACGCATCACTGTCCGAGAACCGCTTCATTTTCTTGCCTTGACCTATCTTTGTGCTCTTCGGATGCACAGCCTGATTTTGATTGGGGGGTGGTCGATGACCTCCATGGTAGTGATCACTTTCCCATTCAAATATAATTTTCAGGGCAACTGCCGCCTGAGAGACCACCTCGGTGGTGCTTGGCGCGGTGGCCTGCATTTCAGGAAATGACTGAATTCTCTATCTCAGTCGAGGAGTTTAGGTCGGTAGATGTGGCCGTTGAGTTCTTCTCCGGCAACCTCATCGCCGTGGGCCTGACTACTATTCCTAGGACGTCTGGCCGTTTTGCACGCCGACCACTCCCATGGTGGTCGGCCGAGTGTGAGATGGCCCTCAAACAGAAGCGTTATGCCTGCATGCGCTATAAGCGCCGCCCGAATGATTTCACTGTCGCTGAATTTCGTCGGGCTAGGGCTAGGTTCCGGTATATTTCGAAGCACGCCCGCCGCTCTTCTTGGCGGGCATACGTGTCTTCACTTAACGGGAAGACCCCTTTAGCTGAGGTGTGGAAGCGAGTCAAAAGGATTCGGGGCAAGTTCTCGCAGGACCCCCCTCCCGTCCTCCAGGAGAATGGGACCGCAATCTCGGACCCCGCGTCCGTGGCGGAATCCTTAGCGACCGCTTTTTCCGCATTCTCTAGCCGGGATGCTGCTCCGCCAGCATTCAATGCACGTTGTGATGTCGCGGAAGGCCGCCGGCTGGACTTTACCTCCAGAGGCGGAGAACCCTGCAACGACAAGTTTACTGTGAGTGAGTTGCGTTCCGCTCTCGCTTCGTGCGCGGACACCGCCCATGGTCCGGACGATGTCCCGTACGCCATGCTTCGAACCTGGGTAAGCGAGGCATGGCCTTTCTGTTATATTTGTTCAACAGGATCTGGGTGGAAGGTCTTCTCCCAGACTCCTGGCGAATCGCTACTGTGCTCGCCTTTCGCAAGCCGGGGAGAGATCACTCTACTCCGACCGGTTTCCGCCCAATCTCTCTAACCTCTTGCGTGTGCAAGTTGATGGAGAAATTGGTAAATGTTAGATTAGCCTATTTCCTGGACAGCGGAGGCCATCTGTCTTCTGCACAGTGCGGCTTCCGTAAGTTTCACTCCACGTCGGATGCTCTACTCCGACTGGAAAATGCCGTCTGCGAGGCTTTCCTTCGTAGACAGCACTACGCCACGGTGTTTTTTGATCTGGAGAAGGCCTATGATACCGCATGGCGATACGGTATCATGGAGACTCTCCACACGATGGGGTGAGGGGACGCCTCCCGATGTTTATATCTGAATTTTTGCGAGATCGTCGATTCCGCGTACGGGTGGGGGGAGGAGCCCTCTCCGGCCTAAAGGAGCAGGAAGACGGTGTCCCGCAGGAAAGTGTCCTCAGTGTCACACTCTTTGCCCTGAGCATCAACGGCATCACCTCGGTGCTGCCGGAAGATGTTCTCGCTACGCTCTACGTGGACGACCTTTCGATCTCTTTTGGCGCGGCCCAGATGCCAACTCTGGAGCGTGGACTCCAACAGGCATTGAACCGCGTCTCTCGCTATGCTAAATGGCACAGGTTTCGGTTTTCTTTGGCCAAGACTAAGGTGGTGCACTTCTGCCGCCATCCACGGCTTCACCCCGACCCAGATTTCTTTCTTAATGGGGTGTGCCTGGATGTGGTTGAGTCGCACCGTTTCCTTGGTCTTGTATTCGACCGACGCCTCACCTGGGAGGCTCATATTCGCAGCCTTAGGGTCTCTTGTACCCGCGCCATGGACATTCTCCGTTCCGTGACGTTCAGCGCTGATAGGGCTACTGCATTACTTTTTTATCGATCCTTTGTTCGCTTGAAGCTCGACTACGGATGCGAGTTTTATGCATCCGCAGCCGAGCGTTTATTTCGGAAGATGGATTCGATCCACCATACCGGCCTTCGCCTTGCGACTGGTGCCTTCCGCACTTCCCCCATTGAGAGCCTGTTGGTCGATGCTGGGGAGATGCCACTCGCTCTGCGCCGCGTGCAGTGCATCACTCGCCTGTACGCGCGAGCCCGGCGCCTCCCTCAGTCGCCAACAGCTCTCACTGCATCCGCAGCTGATCTCGATGGTGCCTATGCCGCCGAGAGACGCCAGTCATACCCTAAGCCCTTTGGGTTTAGGGCCAGGAAACTCATTCGAGAGGTAGATATAGCTCTCGGGCCGGTGGCGCCCCTGGTTCTGCCCAGGACGCCACCCTGGAGGGTACCACATTTGGCTATTTGTCGCCACGCCTCTGCTCCCAAAGCTTGTACTGCGCCGGGAGTATTGCGTTCGACCTTTTTGGAGCACACATCGTGTCACGCTGGTACCGTGCCAGTGTATACGGATGGCTCCAAGTCCCAAGAGGGGCTCGGCTTCCACGCCGTATCCCCTCTGTTTGAAGTCAGCGGGGCTCTACCAGGCGCTGCGTCTGTCTTCACGGCCGAGCTGGTGGCAATACACCACTCGGTACAGGAGATTACGCGACGTGCCCGGTTTGGAGACCGGATTGTGATCTATAGCGACTCACAAAGCTCCCTGAGTGCTCTCGGGGCATTGGAATCTCCGCATCCCCTGGTTCGCGAAATCCGTGACGCCACGGTTTTGGCGAGCCGGGCAGATGTCGAGATTATCTTCTGCTGGGTTCCTGGACATGTAGGAATTGCGGGGAATGAGGGCGCCAAAGAGTTCGCGAGGACTCTGCGACCGACCAGCGTTTCGCTCTTCCTCACAGCGACTACTTGGCAGGAATACGGGCTGCTTGGCAAAGAAGATGTAGGCGGTCGAAGGGAACTTAAAGTTTCGTGCCATTGGGCCGCCACTGTTCTCATGGGCCTATCCCCCAATGCCGCGAAGGCTTCAGGTTGCTTTCTGACGTCTCCGAATTGGACACACTGGTGGGACGCACCGCCATTTGATGGAGCGCTCGCCAGCGCCCTACTGTGAAGACTGCGTTGTCCCCCAGACTGTTCGGCACATTCTTGTTGAATGTCCCAGTCTGGGCGATCTCTGCGGACGTTGCTGGTACCGGGATTGGCGGGATCGCTACCACCTGTCTCTTGACCTGTGGACATTTAAACTTTTTGGTGAGGCCGGCTTTCTCCCCGTTATTTAAATAGTTGGGGTTTTTTGGGTTGTTTTTTCATATTTTAGTAGGTCGCATGTTCTTGCGCCGGGTGGAGGCGGACCCTCCTCTCCCGACGTCAGAGCTTGCTTCCTGCTTATTACTTTTTTCTTTGTTTTATTTATATTGATGTTTTTTTTATCATCCTCTTTTAAATATGCCTAATTTTAGCCAATGTTGAATACGGCAACTAATGCCCAAGTAGGTAGTCGCCAGATGAGCTCTTTAAAAAGTAAAACATCCATTGAGAGCCTACTATTCGATGCTAGGGAGTGTCCGCTCGCTCTACGCCGTGCATAGTGCATTATTCGCCTGTACGCGCGAACCCGGTGCCTCTCTCAGTCGCCAACAGCTCTCACTGCATCCGCAGCTGATTTCGACGGTGTCTATGCCGGCGAGAGACGCCAGTCATACTCTAAGCCCTTTGTGTTTAGGGGTATGAAACTCCTTCGAGAGCGCGGTATAGCTCTCGGGCCGGTAGCGCTCCTGGTTCTGCCCAGGACGCCACCCTGGAGGATACCACGTTTGGCTATTTGTCGCCACGCCTCTGCTCCCAAAGCTTCTACAGCGCCGTGAGTATTATGTTCGACCTTTTTGGAGCACACTTCGTTTCACGCTGTAACCGTTCCAGTGTATACGGATAGCTCCAAGTCCGAAGAGGGGCTCGGCTTCCACGCCGTATCCCCTCCTCTGTTTGAAGCTAGCGGGGCTCTGCCAGGCGTTGCGTCCGTCTTCATGGCCGAGCTGGTGGCAATACACCACTCGGTACGGGAGATTACGCGACGTGCCCGGTTCGGAGACCGGATTGTGATCTATAGCGACTCACAAAGCGCCCTGAGTGCTCTCGGGGCATTGGAATCTCCGCATCCCCTGGTTCGCGATATCCGTAACGCCACGGTTGTGACAAGCCCGGCGGATGTCCAGATTATCTTCTGCTTCGTTCCTGGACATGTAGGAATTGCGGGGAATGAGGGCGCCAAAGAGTTCGCGAGGACTCTGCGACCGACCAGCGTTTCGCTCTTCCTCACAGCGACTACTTGGCAGGAATACGGGCAGCTCTTCGGGCTGCTTGGCAAAGAAGATGTAGGCGGTCGAAGGGAACTTAAAGTTTCGTGCCATTGGGCCGCGACTGTTCTCATGGGCCTATCCCCCAATGCCGCGAAGGCTTCAGGTTGCTTTCTGTCGTCTCCGAATTGGACACACTGGTGGGACGCACCGCCATTTGATGGAGCGCTCGCCAGCGCCCTACTGTGAAGACTGCGTTGTCCCCCAGACTGTTTGGCACATTCTTGTTGAATGTCCCAGTCTGGGCGATCTTTGCGGACGTTGCTGGTACCGGGATTGGCGGGATCGCTACCACCTGTCTCTTGTACTCGGGACGTGTTCGTGGATACCGACCTATGGACACTTAGACTTTTTGGAGGAGGCCGGCCTTCTCCCCATTATTTAAATAGTTGGGGTTTTTTTGGTTGTTTTTTTCATATTTTAGTAGGTCGCATGTTCCTGCGCCGGGTGGAGGCTGACGTACCCCCGGGGCCGCAGCTTGCTTCATCCTTATTGCCTTTTTTCCTTTTCTTTTATTTTTTTTTGTTTTTTTTAGCATTCTCTTTTAAAGATGCCTAATAGTAGGCAATGTTGAATGCGGTGACTAATGCCCAAGTAGGCAGTTGCCAGATGAGCTCTTAAAATTTAAAAAAAAATCTTCAATCCTATGTTCGGTCATCACATTCAACATTTCTGTCTTTTCAACAAACACTTCTGCAACATCCAAACCTTCATCTTCACTGACGGGAACAATCTCTTTGCAAACCTCATAAATCTCGCTTCCTACATAATTCTTATTTTCAATCAACTAATTTAATATATAAGCCTCTAACACTCAAGTTCATTACTTTCACTTTTGATTTGCACGATGTCCAAAGTCACGATTCTAATTTATTATTAACTCAAGCCTGTGTGAGAACAAAGATGAATGGGGAGACACGATAGAGGTTTATCGATCCCCCACCCAGAGCGAAGACATCCCAATTCGCGAGCTTCACACCCTTAAAAAAGAAGAAAGGGTTTAGAGACTGGTAGCATGCGCATAGTCGTTACTGCTTGTCCCTTGTACTCGGGACGGGTTTGTGTTCGCAGACATGTGAACTATGACTTTTTGGAGTAGGCTGGGCTTCTCCATTTTTTTTAGGCTTTGTTGTCGGTCGCATTTTTCTGTGCCTGGGGGGGGGGGGGACAAGGCAGGTCTCCCCTAAACGCCTGAGTGTGCTTCCTTCTTCGGTTTTTCCTCAATTTGTTTTTTCTTCGTTCTTTCTTTGCCTTTGTTTTTTAATATCCTGGTATTAAACTGTAGCGTGATTATGGCGATTTTTGCCCTAGTGGCTAATTGCAAAATGGGCTCCTAAAAAGCAAAAAAATCCCTACAACATTCTCCCACCTTCGAATCGCTTCTATTGTCTCTCACTTGGACACATCACGGTTCGCACCACTATTTGATGGAATTATTCCCTTCACTTTATTGCAGCGACTGCCTCATTTCCCAGACTGTTCGACACATTCTCGTTGAGTGGCCAAGTTAAGGTGATCTTCGCGTACCATACACCTCTGCCAGGACCTGGATGAGTGACATCACTACCTTTTGTCTATTACTCAGGACAATTTTGTGCATTCTTGACTCTGGACTCTCTTGTTTTCATTTTACTTATAGTTTTTTGGGGTATTCTGTGTGTGCTCAGGTTCTGTGGCGATTGGGCATCCCTCTGACGCCAAGTCATGCTTTTACTTTTTCCCTTCTTTGCTTCTAGAGTTTCTTTTTATTTTAATCTTAGTTGTATTTTATGTGGGTTTTTTTTGGTTGCTGCATTTTCATTTTAATATTAGTCTATCTGTAGGCTAAAATAGAAGCAATGAAGTGGTAATTTTGGCGACTTATGACTCCGAAAGCAGTAGGTAGATGGGATCCCTGTATAGAAAAAAAAATTGAATAAGAATACTAGTCCTATATGTATCCCATATGATGATAAAGAAGAAAGTGTAAGATAGAAATGACAAACTACCCTTATCATTACATATTCACCTGCCTCAGATCCATCTTTTAAAGGCTTCATTGGTGATGGCGTGTGGAGCAATGTCAAGAGTTTTTCTTCCTTTCAAGGCGCTTTTCTACCATTTGTTGAATAGTAACCATCTGGTCTACAGAGCTCTCAGATCTAAGTTCTTCTTAACCCATCAGTTATTCTACACACTCTTAAGATGCACTTTTGCTTAACAGATAAATTGTTCTAGAAGTTTTTTTCACTCAACTTCCTCAACATTTCACACTGATAGAGGCATAATATTGTTACTGGAGGGTTTTCCAGCCCAATCCAAAATCATTTACTGGATTGGTGTAATATTTCAGACTCTCAGCTTCCACAAAGAGAAAGATTATTTTTTAATATTAATTATATAAATGTGTTTCAAATGAATATTTCATCAATCCTTAGCCATTTTCGCTCTCCACGATATGCCCTTGATGCCATTATTCTCAATGATGACTACCTGAAGGCAACAGATAACCGCACATTTATATATCAGTGTAGTCATTCTCTTGATGATGAACACGCGCCCGGAGTTTTTGAGGTGAGATTCTTCTTTGCATTTAAATTTTATATAACAAAGATGAAAAATGCTTTTAAATTGGAATTTATTTATCTATGGCAAGTGTTTGGTTGTAACAGCTGTCTTCTTTTATTTAGTTGGCTGAAATTTCAATTCCACGCTCAAATCCAGCTGCACATTCGCCCTTCTCTGGGGGCTATCTCCAGTGGAGACCTGTTGCCTACCTCACTACATCCCGAAGCATCACTGCAGCTACCTATCCAAATATCAATAGCTCTCTTCCCCCTCATCTTGATGAAGCGCATTTTCTGGAGTCAAAGAAGTCTTTGATGTACAGCCTTGTCGGCAATGAGGTCAGGAACTTCAGTACCCAAACTACAGTTGCCTTCGGATTACAAGGAGATGGGTTTTATTTGAAGCATAACTATACAGTATGGTAAGTGAAATTACAATAAAAATCATGATCTACTTTATTCAATATATGATAGTTTATTGTATTTTGAACTTCATTGTAGGTAGCTGTAGTATTTGATTGCTATAGCATTGGTTAGGCCCCTTATGTTGTTTGGATGTCTGAGGGATGCTACTCACCCACGATGAGAAAGTGCCTGCGTCCAATAACCAACTGAAATGGTTCTTTAGATTCGTCTCTTGGATGCAGTCCCTCTTGGATCAGATGAGTTAGCATCACCCAAGCATGCAGTGTGCAGGTAGCTAACCTTTGCTATAGTAACCAAATAAATTTATCATTTACTCACAAATCACTGGAAAGAAAAGAAAAAGGTTGTTTGTCCAAGTAAAAAAAGTGCCCCAAATGTGGATGATGCTCGTCAATGCCTGCTGCACCACGACCCGGCCTTGTTCCAAAACGCGGTTCACCTGGAAGTGGTGAATTCTCACCGTTTTCCTGGTCTTGTATTCGACCGACGCCTCACCTGGGAGGCTCATATTCGCAGCTTTAGGGTCTCTTGTACTCCCGCCATGGACATTCTTCATTCTGTGTTCGGCAACTGGGTTTCTGATAGGGCTAACTGCCTTGCTTTTCTATCGATCCTTTGTTCTTTGTAAGCTTGACTACGGCTACGAGTTTTATGCATTCGCAGCCGATGGACTCGGTCTCCGCCTGGCGACCGCTTCCTTCCGCACGTACCCCATTGAGAGCCTACTTTTCGATGTTGGGGGAGATGCCACTCGCTCTGCGCCGTGTACAGTGCATTATGCGCCTGCACGTGCAAGAAGGGCGCCTCTCTCAGTCGCCAATGGCTTGCACTGTATCCGCAACAGATTTCGACGTTGCCTATGCCGCCGAAAGAGGCCAGTCTTATCCTATTTGTCGCCACTCCTTCCCGTAAAGGCGCGGCAATTTGCTTTCCTGGCTGCCTACCTTACTTCCCTACTTTGCATACAATCTCTACTACAACTTTCTCTGGTCGGCCTCTAATTTCACAGGGTAGATGCCGACCAGTTTTTTCTCATCCATTCATCCCAGATCGGGGCTGAGGGGGGAGGGGACAAGGCCCCCCTCACCCCTGAGCTCCGGTTTTGGGAGATGAATTTTTAAAAACCTGATTAACCCCCACTCTCACCTTCCTCGCATCCCCTTTATCTCTCCTTTTCACCCTCTATTGACTTTATGCCATGCCTAATCTGGAGTCACCACACCGATTGGCCGCCAGGTCACTATATTGAGGAGTGGCCTCAAATGGCGGCAGGTGGCTTTGCCGGCCTCGTGTTCAGCCCTCGCAAAGCAGACTACTGCGTGGAATGATGAGCGTTTGCGTCCCTCGCTGAAAAAAGTCGTCACCAAGCCCAATGATGATTTAAAAAAAAAAAAATGACTCCCACTTTACCTTTCCCTCGTCCATCATCGGAGCAGCCCTCAGGCAGGAAAAAAAATACTCCCTCTTTACCTTTCCCTCGTCCATCATCGGAACCGCCCTCAGGCGGGTAAAAAAAATACTCCCTCTTTACCTCTCCCTCGACCATTGTCGGAGCGACCCTCTGGCAGATCCCCTGAAAAAATGGAGGTCCCCCTCCTCCTGTGCTTTCTCAGTGAACCGTCGAAATTTCTTCTACCGGAGAGGAGGCTTACTCCTCTCTTGCCTACGGGTGTAGGGGACTCCCCTTCACCCCTTTCTCCGGAGGCGCCTCCCTCTTAACAGCGGCAGTCCCTCCTTTTCTTTCACAAGGGACTGCCAAGAAAGCACGCAGGCGGTTGAAAATTGACCGCTCCAAGTTGGAGCGCGTCGATAGGGCCAACCCCCTCAGGTAGGCAAGGGATGGCAGGACCCGGCGGTGCTATCCCCCTAACATCCTCTCTCTTGCGCTAAGAGCCTACAGGGGGTCACTGTACGTGCCTCCCTCTCTTCCTTGACGGACGCCGGTTCGCTGGCATTAGGTAACAAAGGTACCTTGAATGGGATATGTGATGCGTCGGGGGGGGGGGGGGCACATGGAGGCCTCCTGAGGGGACCCTGCCTTAGACTGCCGGATCTTAGATGGATTCGAACCAGGGCTCGGTCCGAAGCACAGAACCTGTGTGTACCACTATGCAAGCTGCTCCTCACACGGCTCGAGTCCCCAAAGCCTCACCCCCGTAAGGGGCACGGCGATTTGTTATCCTGGCCGCCGTGCTGACGGGACTCAGCGCCCCGTCCGTCCCAGCTTAGCCTCTTCTCCTTCTTTTAGACAGCCTGTGTTTCTCCCTTACAACCTCTCCCACAACTTTCTCTGGTCGGCCTCTATTTTCACAGGGTAAATGCTGACCTCCTTCTCAGCCAACTATCGTGCCAACAACCTGCTTCAATCCCACCCATCCCTTCCTCACATCCCTTTTCCTTCTTACTTCACTATATATCTTTTTACGCCATGCCCAAAGTGAAGCCGCCATACCGAAGGGCTGACAGGTCACCAGGCGGGAGGGGTGGCCTAAAATGGCGGCACCTGGCTCTGTCAGCCACATACTCACCCCTCGCAGAGCGGGCTACTATGAGGGGTGATTAGCGTTTGCTTCCCACAGAAAGAATAAGGTTCCAATGGCCGATGATGAAAGTAAAAAAATAAAACTCTTCCTCTTTCCCCCTCACCATCGACGGAGTCGCCTTCGGGCAGCTCCACTGAAAAAATGGGGGTCCCCCCTCCCTGTGTTCTCGCAGTGACCCTCGAACACTTTAACTGGAGAGGAGGCTTACTCCTCCTTTGCCTATGGGTGTAGGGGACTCCCCCTCGCCCTCTTGTCTGGAGGTGCCCTCAGGTGTCTTCCTGTTTACAGCGGCAGTCCCTCCTTTCTTTCCAAGGGGACTTCCAAGAATGCTAACAGGCAGCCCATAACCCACCGCCCCCCGTTGAAGCGGCTCGGTATGGCAAACCTCGTTAGGAGGGAGAGGGGAAGACAGGTCCCATCATCCCCTTCCCTCGAAAGACGTGTTGGCTCGGATATTGGCCGTAGCGGGTGTCAAGGTACGTGCTCCACCAAATAACCTGACTAGCGACACCGCTGCCAATTGGACCTGTGATGTCCTGTGGGGAAGGGGTGGGGGGACAAATTGAGTGTCCCCCCCCCCCGAGATAGACATGATCCTTGAATCAACCCAACCCCAGAGGGTAAAACCTTCCATGGGGACGAATCGGGTTCGGCTCCAAACACTGAACCCGTGTCCGCCCCTGTGTAAGGTCCTCATCAGATGGCTCGGGTCTCCAAGGCAGTACTATGAGGGGAGGGATCTCCTCCTCCGGCTGGTGCCCCTGCGACCGCCAGGACCTTCTCGATCTCGGAGAAAGACCTTGCTGAGGCCGGTCCATCTGGCCTGGGGCTCCTTCCAGCTGAGGGGAGAAGCGGGCTCATTCCCCACCCTTTTCAAAAAAGAGAAAGGACTCGTGGCTCGTCTCTATCCGCGAGGGTTGCGGGGACGGATGGGTCTGCTGCCACTTCGGTAAGCATCCAATCCAATATCGGCACGTCCGGCTCCTTTGCTCCCCCGGGCGCGGAGTCCCTGACTAAGACCAAAAATGCTAGTGCCCAGAGCGGAGCCTCGATTACATCGGGGCCCCTCATTCAGACACTACCCGGCGTTTTATGCCGTCGAGAGACGCCAGTCATACCCTAAGCCCTTTGGGTTTAGGGCCAGGAAACTCCTTCGAGAGGTAGATATCGCTCTCGGGCCGGTGGCGCCTCTGGTTTTGCCCAGGACGCCACCCTGGAGGGTACCACATTTGGCTATTTGTCGCCACGCCTCTGCTCCCAAAGCTTGTACTGCGCCGGGAGTATTGCGTTCGACCTTTTTGGAGCACACATCGTGTTACGCTGGTACCGTGCCAGTGTATACGGATGGCTCCAAGTCCCAAGAGGGGGTCGGCTTCCACGCCCTATCCCCTCTGTTTGAAGTCAGCGGGGCTCTACCAGGCGCTGCGTCTGTCTTCACGGCCGAGCTGGTGGCAATACACCACTTGGTACGGGAGATTACGCGACGTGCCCGGTTCGGAGACCGGATTGTGATCTATAGCGACTCACAAAGCGCCCTGAGTGCTCTCGGGGCATTGGAATCTCCGCATCCCCTGGTTCGCGATATCCGTGACGCCACGGTTTTGGCGAGCCGGGCAGATGTCGAGATTATCTTCTGCTGGGTTCCTGGACATGTAGGAATTGCGGGGAATGATCGCGCCAAAGAGTCCGCGAGGACTCTGCGACCGGACCAGCGTTTCGCTCTTCCTCACACCGACTACATGGCAGGAATACGGGCAGCTCTTCGGACTGCTTGGCAAAGAAGATGGGAGACGGTCGAAGGAAACTTAAAGTTGCGTGCCATTGCGCCGCGACTGTTCCCATGGACCTATCCCCCAATGCCGCGGCGGCTTCAGGTTGCTTTCTGTCGTCTTCGAATCGGACACACTCGTGTGACGCATCGCTACTTGATGGAGCGCTCGCATGCGCCCTATTGCAACGACTGCGTCGTCCCCCAGACTGTTCGGCATATTCTTGTCGAATGTCCCAGTCTGGGTGATCTTCGCGCACGATACTTGTCTCGGTACCGGGATGGGCGGGGTCGCTACCGCCTGTCCCTTGTACTCGGGACGAGTGCGTGCACCATGACTGGTGGACCTATTGACTTTTTGGGGGAGGCCGGCCTTCTCCCCTTTATTTAAGGTTCCTTTTTTTGTTATTGTTTTGTTTGTAGGTGGCACTCTCCTGCACCGGGGTGAGGGGGACCTCCCCCCGCTGCCGGAGATTGCTTCGATTGTTGTTTTTCCACTTTATATCATTGTTAAGTTTTCATATTTTTACTTTAAAGTAGCCTAGTTCTAGGCTGTCGTGTTTTTCGGCGACTTATGCCCAAGTGGGTAGTTGCCAGATGGGCTCCATAAAATTAAAAAAAAAAAAAATAATACCCGGCGTTTTTGAGCCCGCTGGCTTCAAACGCTACCTGGTTATTCGCTCCACTGATGGCAGCATGTTGGCTAAGGGCAACATGATCCATCAGAGGAGAGCTTTAGCTAGTGTGAGGGTAGAGAGCCGAAGGTGACCCCGTTTCTAGGACGGCAAATGCGTCGAATCCCTCCGAGGCGGGCATGATTAGTGCCCTTCGGAACCTTGATGGCACGCTTGTGAGTGTGACGCCTCACTCTATCATGAACTTCGTGAAAGGAGTAGTTTATGCGAGGGAACTCTTGGACTACTCCTAGATGACATAACCTTAGAGCTGGCCGACCATGGGGCGGTCAAGGTCGAACGTGTGATGAGAAAACAGGCAGGGGCCTCGAGACCCACCCCTACACTCTTCGTCACTTTCGACTGTGGCAAGCTCCCCGAGTAGGTGCGTGCCGGTTGGTACGCTACCGCGTGAAGGCATTCGTGCCAATGCCGCTGAGGTGCTATTACTGTCACTGCTTCGGCCATACTCATCTCTCCTGTGGAAGTAGAAAGTCGAGGTTACCCAAAATCTGTGTAAGTTGCTCTAAGGCCGCACACGATACGTCCAAATCGTGTGTGGCCGAGTGTCAATTTCGAAGAGCTGCAACCCGCTTCTTGAAGCAATGTGGTGCATATTTCCTGGAGCTTCGGCTTCTTCGCCCACACCCAACGGTAGGCTGGGTGGCTCGGAGACGGTGGATCCTCGAAAAGAGTGCCCCCCATCCTGTCTCCGAAGCCGCCCCGCTCGCCTACGGTTTCGAGTCAGAGGGAGGAAAAGACTCGCATGGCGAGCTCAACCATCCCCCAATAAGTCTTCCAAGGCGACAGCGCATTGTCAGCGCCCGTATTTCTCCCTCCGGAAAACGTACGGCCATTTCCTTGAGGCTCTTCTCTTCGAAGAGGGTTCCCCGCGTCCTCGAAGCTAGGCCTGGAGCGCATATTCCTTTAATGGAATTGCCGAGGACTCCGGGCCAACTGGGAGGAGTTTCGGAGGCTCGTCTCTTCCCGTTCCCCGTTAGCTACCTTTTTGCAGGAGACCATGCTGGGCGCATGCCCCATGCCCACCCTCCCGGGGTATAAGGGTTTTACGACCCCACCACCACGGGATGGGGGCCAGCCGGGAGGATGTGCGATTTATACCGTTCTTCTCTTCGCTTTAGATATCTCCTTTCAGGCATTAGTTGTGCAGCTGCACTTGGATATGAGGTATACTGCTATTTTCGCGTACATTACACCGTCAGCCGACTTCGACGTGGGGGACTTCTGCCGCGTCGAGGCACGTTTGCCGAGGCCCTTTCTCTTGTTCCGAGATCTAAACGGTAGACACTTCCTCTGGGGAGACTATTCGATTAAAATCCGGGGTCAACTCCTTGCCCACCTGATCGACGAGCTTGAGATGGGTGTCCTAAATGTGGATGAGTTTAGGCATCACTGCCCGAGAACCGCTTCATTTTCCTGCTCGATCTATCTTTCTGATCTCCGGATGCACAGCCTGATTTTGCGTCGGAGGTGGTCGATGACCCATGGTAGTGATCAATTTCCCATTCAAATATCAGTTGAGGAGTTTAGGTCGGTAGAAGAGGCCGTTGAGTTATTGAGTTATTCTCCGTAACCTCATCGCCGTGGGCCTAACTACTATTCATAGAAGGTCTGGCCGTTTTGCACGCAGACCACTCCCCTGGTGGTCAGCAGTGTGTGAGACGGCCCTCAAACACTAGCGCTATGCCTACATGCGCTTTTAGCGCGGCCCCAACGAGTTCACTTCTGGTGAATTTCGTCGGCCTAGGGTTTGATTCCGGTATATTTCGAACACGCACGCCCGCCGCTCTTCTTGGCGGGCATACGTGTCTTCACTTAACGGGAAGACCCCTCTAGCAGAGGTGTGGAAGCGAGTCAAATGGATCCGGAACAACTTCACTCAGGACCTCCTTCCCTTCTCCAGGAGAATGGGACCGCAATCTCGGACCCCGCGTCCGTGGCGGTATCCTTCGCGACCGCTTTCTCTGCATTCTTTAGCTGTGATGCTACTCCGCCAGCATTCAATGAGCGTCGTGCTGTGTGTGAAAGGCCGCCTACTGGACTTTACCTCTAAGGCGGAGAACCCTTCAACGACAGGTTTACTGTGAGTGAGTTGCGTTCCGCTCTTGCTTCGTGTTCGGACACCGCCCATGGTCAGGACGATGTCCCGTACGCTATGTTTAGACATCTGTGTGACCGAGGCATGCCCTTTCTGTTAGAGGGTCTCCTCCCAGATTCCTGGCGAATCGCTACTCTGCTCGCTTTTCGCAAACCGGGGAGAGATCACTGTCCCGGCCGGTTTCCGCTCAATCTCTCAAACTTCTTGCGTGTGCAAGTTGATGGAGAAATTGGTAAATGTTAGATTACCCTTTTTTTTTTATATACTGCGGAGGCCATCTCTCTTCTGCACAATGCGGCTTCCGTAAGTTCCACTCCACGTCGTATGCTCTGTTCCGACTGGAAAATGCCGTCTGCGAGGCCTTCCTTCATAGACAGCACTACGCCACCGTGTTTTTCGATCTGGAGAAGGCCTATGATACTGCATGGCGATATGGTATCATGGAGACTCCACACGATGGTGGCGAGGGGACGCATCCCAATCTTTATTTCTGAATTTTTGCGAGATCGTCGATTTCGCGTATGGATGGGGGGAGCCCTCTCCGGCCCAATGGAGCAGGAAGAGGGTATCCCGCATGGAAGTGTCCTCAGTATCGCACTCCTTGCCCTGAACATCAACGGTATCACCTCAGTGCTGCCGGAAGATGTTCTCGCTACGCTCTACGTGGACGACCTTTCGATCTCATTTGGCGCGAACCAGATGCCAACCCTGCAGCGTGAACTCCAACAGGCATTGAACCGCGTATCGCTATGCCGAAGCGCACAGGTTTCGGTTATCCTTGGCCAAGACTAAGTTGGTGCACTTCTGCCGCCATCCACGGCTCCACCCTGAGGCCTGGAAGTGGTTGAATCGCTCCGTTTACTTGGTCTTGTATTTGATCGATGCCTCACCTGGTAGGCTCATATACGCAGCTTTAGGGTCTCGTACCGGCGCCATGGATATTTTAAGTTCCGTGACGTTCAGCGCTCATAGGGCTACTGCCTTACTTTTTTATCCATCCTTTGTTCGTTCGAAGCTCTACTACGGATGTGAGTTTTATGCATCCGCTGCTGAGCGTGTATTGCGGAAGGTGGACTCTTGTCGATCCTGGGGAGATGTCACTCGCTCTACTCCGTGCACACTGCATTATTCGCCTGTACCCTCGAGCCCGGCGCTTCCATCAGTCGCTAACAGCTCTCACTGCATCCTCAGCTGATTTCGACGATGCCTATGCCGCCGAGAGACGCCAGTCATACACTAAGCCCTTTTGGTTTAGGGCTAGGAAACTCCTTCGACAGCTAGGTATAGCTCTTGGGCCGGTGGCGCCCCTGGTTATTCCCAGGACGCCACCCTGGAGGGTACCACCTTTGGCTGTTTGTTGCCACGCCTCTGCTCCCAATCTTGTAGCAGCGCTGGGAGTATTGCGTTCGACCTTTTGGGAGTACACCTCGTGTCACGCTGGAACCGTGCCAGTGTATACGGATGGCTCCAAGTCCCAAGAGGGGGTCGGCTTCCACGCCGTATCCCCTCTGTTTGAAGTCAGCGGGGCTCTGCCAGGAGCTGCGTGTCTTCACGGCCGAGCTGATGGCAATACACCACTCGGTACGGCAGATTGCGCGGTTCGGAGACCGGATTGTGATCTATAGCGACTCACAAACCACTCTGAGTGCTCTCGGGGCATTTTAATCTCTGCATCCTCTGGTTTGCGATATCCGTGACGCATGATTGCTCTCGGGTCATTCGAATCTCCACACACTGCTTCGCGGTATCCGTGACGCCACGGTTGCCTTGAGCCGGGTGGATGTCGAGACTATCTAGGTTCCTGGACATGTGGGAATTGCGGGGTATAAGGCCGCCAAAGAGTCCGAGACGACTGGGCGACCAAACCAGTGTTTGGCTCTTCCTCACATGGACTGTATGGCAAGAATCAGGGCACCCCTCCGGGCTGCTTGATAAAGAAAATGGGAGACGGCCGATTGGAACTTAAAGTTGCGTGGCATTGGCCGCGACTGTTCTCATGGACCTACCCTCAAATAAGGTCGCTTGTGAATAACTTTGAATTGGGCTTCCTCGCGGGACGCCCCGCATTTTGACGGAGTGTTCCTTTGCACCTTACCATGATGACTGTTTGGCACATTCTTCTTGACCCAGTCTAGGTGATCTTTGCGCATGTTACGTCTCCTGGTACCGGGACGTACAGGGTTGCTATCGGTTTCCCTTGTACTCGGAACGGATTTGTGCACACAGACTTGTGGACTATCTGACATTTTGGAGGACGCTGGCCTTCTCCATTTGCTCTTGGTCGCATGTTCCTGCGCCCTGGGGAGGTGGGCCTCTCCCCGACACCGGAACGTGTTTCATTCTTCTTGATTTTGCATTCGTTTGTTTTTGGTTTTCTTGTTAGTGTTTTGAATTATTTATATTTTAATGTAGCCTAGTATTAAGCTTTAAATTAATTACTGGGAGCTATGCAGTCTCTAGATGGGCGTTTAAAAAAAAAAGCTAAACAATAATCCCTATGGTTGGTGAGTAAAGAATACTACCAACGTGTTGTCAGCTGTGCATAGTAGAATACGAAAGTCGAAGAGATTTGGGTGCTCCCACTTACTTTAGTTTGCCAAATCTCTCCATTTCCACTAATACCCTATCTGTTAGTTTTTCTAAATTCCATCTCATAGCATTTATGCATGTTAACACCGTTATTCGGTAATATGTTTTAACTGAAGTGATGGATGGCATTGTTTGGTGAAGAGGGAGAGGTGGCATTCGATGTTTAGATATGGGGAAAAGGATGTGTGTGATGTGTCTCAATTGAGTACGAAAAACTTCTTCAATCATATTGTTTATGGCTCATCTGATGTTTTTCTTCCCGTGGTCTCTTGTCAAATTAAATATTACCCCTGATGGATTTAATAGCTCTGTTCATTTCTTCGTCAGGTCATTTTCCTTGGGTGTTGGGGATTTCCCAAAGGAATCTTTTTCACACATCTTATTCATTGTCATCTTCGTCGGGGTTGGACTTCCGCTGGTATTCCTCGTGTTCGGCTGCATCTTCCTCGGAGTTAGAAAGTACCGACAACGTGATCAACCTCTCCTCGAGACCGACTGATGCTAATCGATTTTCGTTTTTGCTCGGGAGGGAATATTAATGTATCGAGTATATAGCTGTACGATTGTTTGCTTTAACGGTTCTTATATATATATATATATATATATATATATATATATATATATATATATATATATATATATATAGACTTATTCTGTTTACTATCAGTATTGGAGCGATTTGTGGGATAAAATTAATTGCAATACCACCTTTCTGTTTTTGGCTCGGAATCTTGTTTATATAGTGGCCATTTTTCTGGTACCAATACCTGATTGATGATTGGGTCCAGATTTTATCCACCTCTTAACGTTTGTAATAGAACCAAAGATGGCTTCTGAATTCAATCCTGCCATCCTCTTTGTGATCAGATTAAAATATATATACCCATCAAACACAGTATCTCCCTTGGCTAGGAACATCCAAGGGATTTTTATGCCATAGCTTCTTACCCGGTCACAATTTAAAGGCTCTTTATCCCTGTCACATACTTAGAAAAGAGTAATACAAGTTCTGCGGGTGGTAACAACCACCACAGGGCTTTCGTCATATTTAATTTCTGCCTTTCACTCCAGGTGAGGTCTGACTAGAGAGTTGTACAAGTTGACAATCTCTCTGTTTCGGATGCGAAATTGCTTCGTTGTGTGTTCCATAGTCTTTGTCCCTTTTTTTTTCTAAATCGGCACATTGCCTGGAAAACTTAACGTCGCTGCTAATTTGCACACCTAAGTCCTTTTCCAGGTTATCACTTTGCACTTGTCAAAGTTGAATCATCTGCTAAGTCTCGAACTACTCTCCTAACCTGTGAAAGCTGTTTTGTAGGCCTTCCACTCAGCGTGAGCTCACGCCGCCTACTAATGTTGCATTGCACGCGAAGTTGGATATCGAGCAAAGCAATCCATCATCTATATCATTTATATAGATGCTGGACATGAGAGGACCGAGCACGGATCCCTGGGGCACCATTTCGAGGCTACCTTGTTCATTCTCACTTGTTTCCGGCCTGAAAACCAGTTCTCAATCCAGTCGGCTACTTTACCGGTATGCCAACCGCGCGGACTTTGCGCATCGACCTGTGGTGTGGCATCGTATCAAATGCCTTTTGAAAGTCCAAGTATAAGATGGCCACAGCCCGGCTACGATAGTACTTTCCCAGAATGCAGTGGAAGAATTCTAGTAGATTTGTGAGATACGATCAGTTCATGCGAAACCCGTATTGGGAATCCAGGATCTAGTCTATTTTTTTTTCAAGGTGTTTTACTATTTTATCTGCGATTATACTCTTTAGCACTTTGCCCACAACAAACGTCAGACTTATAGGCCGAAAGTTAACCGGGCTTTCGTTCGCTCCATTCTTAAATAAAGAACCCGTAAGGGGCACGGCGATTTGCTTTCCTGGCCGCCGTGCTGACGGGACTCAGCGCCCCGTCCGGCCCCAGCTTAGCCTCTTCTTTCTGACAGCCTGTGTTTTTACCCTACTTTCTCACTTTTCATACCAGCTCATCCCACAACTTTCTCTGGTCGGCCTCTAATTTCACAGGGTAGACACCAACCAGCTTCCTCTCACCCAACCCTCCTGGATCTGGGCTTAAGGGGGAGGGGACCACACCCCTGAGCTCCACTTTAGAGTGGTGGGTTTTTTAACAACCTGCTTCACCCCTATCTCCACCATCCTCACATACCCTTTCTCTCCCATTCATAGTTGATCAATTTTACACAGAGTAAGGTGGAGCCGCCATGCTGATGGGCTGCCAGGCCACTAGGCAGGAGGAGTGGCCTCAAATGGTGGCAGCTGGCTTTCTGGCCCCGTAGTCATCCCTTGCAAAGTTTGCTACTGCGTGGGATGATTGGCGTTTGCGTCCCGTGAAAATACCAGGGTCACCATGCCCATGAATGAAGCTAAACAAAATCTCCCGCCTTCGGGCAGCTCCACGGCAAAAATGGAGGTCCCATCTGTGCTTCTCAGGGGACCCTCCAAATTTCTCCTAGCGGAGAAGAGGCTTACTCCCCTCCTAGGCACGGGTGCAGGAGACTATCCCTCACCCCTTTCTCTGGCGGCGCCTTCCTCTTTCCAGTGGTCTTCCTTTTCTTTCACAAGGGATGCAAAGAAAGCACGCAGTGGGAGCGGCTCCATAGAGCCAACCCTCTTAGTGGGGGGGGGCGCAATGAATGGCACGGCCCATAATGTCCTGCACTCGTGCATTATGACCTTACAGGGGGCCTGCCTACCTGCCCCTACCTCTCTTTTCCCACGGATGCCGGTTCGCCGGCCTAAGACGAGACGACAAAAGGTACCTCGAATGGGATCTGTGATGTAACCCAGCTCCATTTGGTAGGATTTTCCATGGGGTCGAACCCGGACTCGATGCCAAGCACAGAACCCTCGTCCGAGAGGCTTCACAAGGAGAGGAGGGATCTCGTCCCCCCGGCCCGTGCTGCTGTGACAGCCAAGACCTCCATTTCAGAGAATGATCTTGCCGAGGCTGGTCCATCTGGCCTAGGGGCTCCTTTCGGCGGAGGATAGAAGCGGGTTCATTCCCTGCCATCCTCTCCTAAGACCCCGTAAGGGGCGCGGCGATTTGCCTTCCTGGCCGCCGTCCGGCCCCAGCTTAGCCTCGTCTCCTTACCCTACAACCTCTCACAAAACTTTCTCTGGTTGGCCCCTAATTTCAAAGGATAGACGCCGACCAGCTTCTTCTTACCCAACTATCCCGGATCGGGGCTGAGGGGGTAGGGAACAACGTTGCCTCAACCCCTGAGCTCCGATCTGGGGTGGTGGGTTTTTAACAACCTTCTTCACATCCTCTCTCTTTCTCCTATCAATCTCTATCCATTTTTACACCGTGCCTAAGATGAAGCCGCCAGGTCACTAGGGGGTCGGGGGAGGTATGGTCTCAAATGGCGGCAGCTGGTTCTGTCAGCCCCATATTCACCCCTCGCAGAGCGGGCTTTTACGTGAGGCGATGAGCGTATGCATTCCGTGAATTACATAGGGTCACCATGCCCAACGATAAGTTCATAAAAACAAAAAAAGCGGCTTACTCATCTCTTTGCCTACAGGTGCAGGGGACTCCCCCTCACCCCCTTCTCGTTCACTTTTTCCAGCGGCAGTCCTCCCTTCACTTTCCAAGGGGACTGCCAAGAAAGCAGGCAGGTGGCCCTTAATTGCCCGGGAGCGGCTCAATAGGGACAAAACCCTTCTGGAGGCAAGGAATGACATGGCCCGTGTCCCATAATGTCGCCCGCTAACCTTCGCAAGTAGTTTGTAGGGGGTCAGTCTATCTACCCCACTCTCTTCCTCGACGAATGCCGGTTCGCCGGCATTAGAAGGTGAAAAAAGGAACCTCGAATGGGATCAGTTTTGTCTCGAGGGGGGATGGCCACATGGAGGCCTTCCTTAAGATGGACCCTGGAGTGACCCAGCACCAGAGTATAGTATCCAGTCTGCTCGGAGATCTGAACAGTAGACACCCCCTCTGGGGAGACGGGTATATTAATCCTAGGGGTCACGTCCTTGCCTAGCTGGAGATAGGTGTCCTAAATGTGAATGATTTTACGCTTCATTTTCCTGCCTCGATCGACCTTTGAGCTCTCAGGATGCCCAACCTAATTTTGGGTGGGGGTAGTCGATAACCTCCATGGTAGTGACCACTTTCCCATTCAAATATCATTTTCTGGGCCGCTCCGTGAGTCGGTGCGTGCCATTTGGTATCGCTACCGCGTGAAGGCATTCGTGCTACTGCCGCGGAGGCGCTGCTACTGTCACCCCTTCGGCCATACTAATCGCTCCTGTAGACGCGCAAAGTCGGGGTTACCCGAAGTCTGTGTAAGTTGCTCCAAGGCCACACCCGATAAGTCCAAATCGGTGTGGCCAAGTGTGCTAATTGCGGAGAGCCGCACCCGGCTTCTTCGAAGCAATGTGGTGCATATTTCCTTAAGAAAGAAATCCTGGCTGTTGAGGTTCAGTATTCTCTCTCATTTTGCGAGGCTAAGGACGCGCCCTGGGACGTCCTATGCCTCACTGTTAAGAAAGACACTCTACTTCAAGCCTGCGAGCAAGGTCGTTTCCGCGCCCATTCGGGACCCTTCTGCGGATTCTACCCACCCTGAGTGCTCCTCTTGTAAAGCTGGTAGCACAAAGGGTTTCACACCCAGCCACGGCTAAAGCAGGGCTCCCTTCACGCAGCGTGACCGAGTCGTTAGACTCAGGAGGCAACACCCCTGAAGTTGGTCGTGAGGCCATCTTCCGGGGTTCCTAAAGCTGTCCCCCGAAAGGAGGACAGCACAAAAGGACCTACGGCTCTTTCGCCCACATCCAGTGGAAGGCGCCTGGGTAGCTCGGAGACGGGTGGATCCTCCAAAAGAGTAACTCACCGCCTCCGAAGCCGCCCACCTCGCCTAAGGTTTCGGCGGAAAGAGAAAAAGACTCCATGGCGAGCCCAACCTCCCCCCGATAAGTCCTCGAAGACGACAGCGCCCGGAGTTCTGCCTCCGGAAAGCCTACGGCCATCTCCATGAGGGCCCCCGCATTTACTCCCAGCTAGGCCTGGAGGGCATATTCCTTAAATGGAATTGCCGCGTTCTCCTGGCCAACTGGGAGGATCGTCTCTTCCATGCTGGGCGCGTGCCCCCTGCCCACAGTCACGGGATATAAGGGTTTTGCGACCCCACAACCACGAGATGGGGGTGATGTCTCGGTTCTTCTGGGGATAGGTGTCCTAAATGTGGATGAGTTTACGCGTCAGTGCTCGAGAACCGCTTCATTTTCCCCTCTCGATTTATCTTTGTGCTCTTCGGATACAAGGCCTGATTTTGGCCGGAGGTTAGTTGTTGGTAGTAATCACGTTCCCATTCAAATATTTTCTGGGCTGCTGCCGCCTGAGAGCCCGTCCCGGTGGTGCGTTGCGTGGGCGCGGTGTCCGCATTTCAGGAAATGACTGATTTTTCTGTTTTGGTCGGTAGATGAGGCCGTTGAGTTCTCCGGCAGCCTCATCGCCCTGGGCACAACTACCATTCCTAGAACGTCTGGCCGTTTCGCACGCCGACTGTGGTGGTCAGCTGTATGATGCTGCTCTCAAATAGAAGTGTTATGTTTACATGTGCTAGAAGCGCCGCCCGAATGATTTCATTGTCGGTTAATTTCGTCGAGCTAGGGCTAGATTGCGGTATGTTTCGAAGCACGCCCGTCTCTCTACCTGGCGGGCATACGTGTCTTCACTTAGCGGGATCATTCGCTAGCCAGTGCTGATTTTTTTTTTTTTTTTTTTTAAAGAGCTCATCTGGCGACTGCCTACTTGGGCATTAGTCGCCGTATTAAAACTGGCCTAGTTCTAGGCTACTTTAAAATAAAATTAAAGAGAAAAAAAACAACACCCCAAAAAAGGGGGAAAGGAAGCAAGCTGCTGCGTCGGGGAGAGGTACCCCCGGCGCAGGAGCGTGCAACTAAAGGAAAAAAAACAAACCTTGCTTAAATAATAGGGAGAAGTCCGGCCTCCCCCAAGAAGTCAACAAGTCCACAAGTCAATGTGCACGAATCTGTCCCGAGTACAAGGGACAGGCGGTAGCGACCCCGCCCATCCCGGTACCGGGACAGGTATCGTGCGCGAAGATCACCCAGACTGGGACATTCGACAAGAATTTGCCGAACAGTCTGGGGGGCGACGCAGTCTTTGCAATAGGGCGCAGGCGAGCGCTCCATCAAATAGCGATGCGTCACACGAGTGTGTCCGATTCTGAAGGTTAGGTGAGATGAGACAGCAATCTGAGAGCATCAAAGACCATCGTGCATGGCAGCCGGGGCCTAGGCACCCACCACATTCCATCAGCGCGGTTCAGCCATGGAACGACGCACTCCGCTGAGGTAAGACCGGTGCACCGAGACTGCTAAAGTCAGAATTTAAACCTAAAACATACACTTGCCCCCAAACATTCGTACAATCAAACATTACAGCCAACCACAAAGATGCATTCAGTCGCAATCAACCACACGCGATAGGGAGCGAGATAAAGGGGGACAGGAGGAGATCATGAATGACATAAGACCGTAAATAAAGGTCAGGAAGCAGGTATAATAAAAGTTCACTTAGCAGTCCTACCCAGCAATGAGCGGACTGAGCCTTCTCCCAACCACAATACTGGTGCACTTTCGCGGCGAGCCTCTGAAAGCAACGCGAGTGTGGAAGATAACTAGTATTCAACTACAAGGAGAGAGCGCATGTACAACCAGCTGAACGTGACTTTAGAAGCAATGACTCAGACTGGGGCTGTATCATCACGGCACCACTCTCGGTCGAGTATAGCTTGTGCCCGAAATTCTATCTTCGATGTGTCTTTATCAGAGTCGGGACATGCATTAACAGGTGTGCGAGGTTGTTGCGGACGATCTCCATGGGCTAATCTAGCGGCTCTGCGGACTTCCAGGTGTTTAATTCGGCTTGCTTCAAACCCTTCAACTCCGCTTTTCAGCTTCCATGCGTTTCTGCCGACGTTTTGTAATCCATTCCATATACATTTAGGTTGTCCGAGTCTTTATACCTCTTCCTTTGTCTACCTTTCCTTCTATCTCCCAAGTTGAGTAAAATATCTGCTTCCGAAGATGTTCGTTCGACATTCTAACCACATGGCCAGACCATCTCAACTGTTTTTTTATTGATGGATTCAATACTTGTACTGTTTGCTTCGTCCTGTACACTCATGTTAGTGCAAAGTTCTTTGCAGGTTAATTTCAATATGCTGCGCAAGGAACATTGGTGAAATCTTTCCAGGGCTTTGGTGTTCCGACGGTAAGTAGTCCAGGTTTCTTTCTGATCCATATAATAGTAAGGGCAAAACTATGGCCTTGTAAACTTTTGTTTCTAGATGTAGGTCTCGGTCGTCAAAAATGCAGTTATGCTACCTCTTTTCAATCGTGGACGAGATTTCCCGACTGGATAATGAAATTTGCATAGATTATAATGACAATCGCTGGCAAACCCGAGGCCGACCTAAGCTTATTAGGGAGGGAAGGAAGGCGGTGAAGGTGCAAAGTAATATTGTTTCAGCATCAGCCAACAATCAGAATAAGGTAGAGGCAGATTCAGGGACAGAAGTCATAATAATTGTATGGGTGAAGACGGGGAGAGAGGGGAGTTTAGAGTGGTTATGTACACAATTGGGTACGGAAAACAGCTACTTGCCCCTATAGGCAAGCTCAGCATACCTGTTAATACGGGGCCAGTTTCCTGCATAGGGTAAAAAATGGTCTTAATGGGGGAGAAGATTATCACGGCTGAGCTTGAGAAAAGACAGGGATTTTGACATTACGACATAAATATGTAGAGGAAATGGAAGGCGAAATAGGGAAACCAGCACAATCGTGCATGAAGTTTAGTTAGCACCCAACCGGCATAAAAAAACTGCCAGCTCGAGAGGAAGGATGCTTATTGTCCCCCCCCCCCCAAAAAAAAAAAAATAAAAAAAATAAGGCATTCCAAAATACTGATAGTAATATCACATTTTATTACAACCCATAATTTCTTGCATGGAACAAAAAAAGAAAGGTAAAGATTGGGACCCAGAAATCCCACAAATGAATTATGAAAACTTTAAACCAAGAGACAGTGAAATCAGTTTCTACAAAATCGATAGAACTGCCTCGATGGTGAATAAAAATTGGAGCATTAAAAAGAAACAACTAAAGTTTGGAAGACTTCAATTCCTGTTACAGGTCAAAACTGGGGAGGGATTGTCAACCAGTTTTGTTATTGTTTTTTGTTTTTTTACTTTATCATTCAAACCGGATCGCAATCATACGCAATCTGAGATCACTTGAGCTTGGCATTTCATCTGGCACCTGCCAGCAGGGGCATAGCTGCCAAAATTATCTAGCCTACTTTTAGATTTAAAAAATAAATGAAGACGGAAAAAACAAAGGCCCATCAACATAAAAATATGGCGTGGGATCGGAGGCTTTATATTTAATAGGGCATAAAAAGGTTGGAAGAAATTGATATTTGTATTGATGTTTGACCCCACTTTTTAGGAATGTGGTTGATAATGAAACTCGAATGCAACCTCGATTAAACTATCGAGATAGCTGAATAATCTTCTTTGTATTATAAATGGCATCATTCACGCCAACTCCATCATAAGAATTTCCTCCCAAATAAAGTGGACATCCATTAAGCAGCTTCCTGGCATTTGCCACTCGCTCATTGTGGCCGACAGTGTATTGTGGAATGCAATCCCTTAAAATTGAAACCTTATAACTTTGTGGCATGTTATTTGTATGAAAGGTACTTCTTATTTCATCTAAGGCAACAGAAAGCAAAGTTTCTTCAGCAGGATTTTGTCCAAAGAGTTCTTTGAACCAATAACCACCCATCATTACGGTAAAAACTGTTTTTCCATCCTTTGGAAAACTACAAGTATCATAAATGACCCCTAATACTTTACTTGACTCACAGGAAGGGACCAAATAACCAAAACCAGGCTCTTTGATCAAATTCCCAGAATACTCGAGGTTGACCAGGCCAACAGAAGCATAAGGAATATTATTTAGTAAAGAATACAGTTCAGGATTCCAACCTCTAACAAGATTTTTTAAAACTATCGCTGGCAAACAAGATATCACCTTATCTACACTATATGTCTTTTGATCTGTAATAATGGAAAGTTTATCTGTCTTTTTAACTTCTAATATCTTAGTTTCTTTTAATATTTCTACATTGCTGTTTCGCAATTTGTCTTCAAGGGTTTCAACTAATGTTTGTAGGCCACCTTCCAGTGACCAAACTGACCATTTTTCTTTTCTCGATCTATCAATCAAAGAACACGATAGAGTAGGGTCACTCTTTTCAGAATTTTTATCAAAAATAAAGCCCTTAATTACTGAATTGTACTTTTGTTCTAAACCATAGATCCGTTTCCCTAATGCCATGGCACTTAAATCTCTCGCGTTACCGGCAAAAACTCCCCTGCAAAGAGGATCCACTGCATATTTTGCCATGTCTGATCCAAATCTTCTACAGACAAAACTATAAAAGGATTCATCATTGCTCAAAACAGATGGTGTAAATAAATCATTGAAAAGATAATGCATAAAAGGCTTGGAAAAAGGTGGCAACTTGGTCAACGTTGATTTGAAACTATTGGGAAGTTTGTTTAGTTTGCCATTTACCTGGAAAAAAAAGTACAAGAAGTTACCACAAAGCTTCAGCATTTGTCAGGACCCGACTGCGTCTATCAGGCATTGGGGTATGTAGCTTTTACACACACACACACACAATCACATCTCATCTTTCTCTTCCCAGGACAACAACAACTTATCCTCCTTCCCGGCATCTGCCAAGAAGTATTTTTCACTTTAGTTTGGAAAATAATTTAAAATTTGAAGAAAGTTACAATAAAAAGGAAATGAGATATTCAATTTGTTAAAATCCCTCAATTTTTTTACTTATGCTACAAAAAATAATGTTCAAAACTATAATACGATGATGCAAAAATTGAAAGAAATTGTTATAGTATTCCAATAATATTCTTTCAACAATGATGCGCTTGTGATCTTGTTCTTTGTGCAGTTTAATCCGCAGCGCCTCACATGCCTTCAAAATTGCCCTTTTCAGATCTTTAACAGTTGAATATTGCATTTCTCTCTCTATACTTTTGTTTGGGATTAAAATTTTTGTACCAAATAAATCTATATTCTCGAGAATTTAAACCCAAATAGAATGATATATAGTTGTTAATCATGTGAAATGACAAACTTCTGCCTTCACAACAGAAATCCTAAAGTATTGTAGGCAGTCTTGTTATCATCCTTCCCAACAATGAATGCCCTACACAAAATAGTTTAGGGGATTCTTGAACTCGAGGGAGCTCAGCGACCCCATGAGTTTGGGGATCAATGATGAAGAATCATGCCTGTCTTCCTTGCCTTGTGTGCGGAAGCAGTCCTGCTGAAAGATGGAAGGCCTTCCCAGCGGGTACTTGGTTCATCCAGCACCTCAAATGTAAATGTCTTCATTGACATTTTTTTTAAGTGCTAACTGCAGCAAGAGCATAAGTCGGCGTAATCACTTTATAGCCTAATGCTAAGCTAGATTAAAAATACAAACAAGCAAAAAAAAAAAACGGGGGGAGGAGGGTCTATACCCTGCATCCAGCTGCTCCTGCCTCAGGATTTTTCAGGGGTCAACTTTAGGTGCGTTAAAGAATGGTGTTCGCAACCAAGGACAGTGATGCACACCGACCACTTACCCAGTGGCTAGTATTTTCCCAAGGTCACAGCTCTCGACAGAGCGGATATCCTTATTAGGACATAATATTCGTCAACAGATTGGTCAAGATCTGTAGTGGAATACCAAAAGACAGATTTGTCAACTCATTGCACACAGGCAGGTGGTTATTGGGGCAAACCTGATATTCATGGCCAATGCCCAGGTCACATGGCCCAGTCTCTTGTATCCTGCGGGCATTGTTTATAGAAGTTCCAAAGCCTCTCTTCTGCCATGGCATGAGGTAGCTGGTCTAGAGAGACGGGGTTGAGGTGATATTTGTATAGAAAAGGAATGCTGAGAGGGGGTGTGAAGAAGCACGCCAACAAATTACACAGGCCCCATCAGCAGGTTAAGGTGAGAGTTCCTCCTGGTACCAAGTGCAGGTAGACAAAAGGTTGAGGGGATATTCGTAGAGTAAAAGGTAAAGAAAAAGGTAGTATTGAGAGGGAGGTAAAACACACTAACAAGTTTCGCAGGCCCCAGAGTTCATGTCAACCCAGTGACAAGTTCCCTAATTTGAACTCAGGCTAGGAGGACTTTTAGCTCCTCGAAGCACCAAGTTTAACAGGGTACACAACATATCCCCCTGTGTGTGGGGGGGATGGGGGGTCGTATTGAGGCAGTAAAACAAATTCACAATATCTCTCACACTTCTCAAGGCATGTAAGGTTGCAAGTATGGTGGACTGTTTTTCTCTTTCAGCTGGCATTCTCAGAAGAAAGTGTGTATGCTGTTAGCTGTATGAAAGCTAAAGACTTACTGAGGGTGTACACTATATTTGTGTTGGCATTAGCTCTCAATTTTGTACACAGTTACCCCAAAGGGACTAGAACTTCCACAGCAAAGAGGAACTTTGATGTAGCCTTGGCCCTAAGAATTGGAGCAGTCTTTCTGAACATTTCACTTTTCTCCACAGAGCCGGCTGCTGCCTTCTTTGAAAGCCCATCCGGCGACTGCCTACTAGTAGGCTAGATTAAAAAACATGTAAATAACAAAGAATAAGAAAAGAGGCTAAGCACAAGCTAAAAAGCGAACAAAAAAAAGAAAAGGGGTTAAAGCAGCTTGGCTAAAATTAGCCTTGGTACATCTTTATGGAAAATAATAATAATTTAAATCCTTTATTATAAATCAAATAATAGATCATTTAATTGCAAAGAATTATTCTATCGATCCACCTTAAAAAATATTAATAGGCTCATTCAGAATTACGATTGAAATATTTGCTTGTTGATCAAAATTATTTTTTTATTAAAATGAAATTATTACATCTTAGTTATTTTATAGAAAACGTGTTGCTTCTATTTATGGCTAAGATTTTTATATCAAAGAATTTTGAAATTTCAGCCCCCAAAATTTCGGCCGCTTTGAATAACATGCTACTCTAAGGCATTTCCTCATTTTAATTGGATGATAAACGGAAAACATGAGTGTGTTGAACCTACCAAAAAAGAAGGGTCGTCAAAAAAAAACGGGTCTTTACACACGTGTGAACTATAAATCAGCATGTTTTTTTTTAACAGTCGCCTTGTAGTGTGGCCTAGAACCGAGTCAAGTTACTCTCATTCATAAATCTCGGTTTACAAACAAAGAAGGACTGACTTAAACCATTTAAGATGATTAATCACTAAAGTAAGAGTTGAAAAAATAAATTGAATCATCATAATCAGGGGGAATACGAGTCTAACGTGAAAGGCTCTCGGGCAATTACGTAGCACTGAATTGCGTACGTATAAAGGACCTTGGGCGACTAATGGGTTAAGCTCCCCTCCGCCGTCTCCCATCTTCTTTGCCAAGCTGCCCGTATTCTTGCCATGTAATCGGTATGATGAAGAGGGGAAACTCTGGTCTAGTCACCCAGTGTTCGCAGAATCTTTGGCGCTCTCAATGCCCACATGTCCATGAACACAGCAGAAGATAAAATTGACATCCGCCCGTCTCGGCATAACCGTGGCGTCACGGATCTCGCGAACCATGGTATACGGAGATTCTAATGCCCCGAGAGCACTTTGGGTGCTTTGTGACTCGCTATAAATCACAATCCGGTGTCCGAACCGTGCACGTCGAGTTATCTCCCGTAGCGAGCGGTGTATTGCAATCAGCTCGGCCGTGAAGACAGACGCACAGCCCCGCTGATTCAAATAGAGGGGATACGTCGTGGAAACCGATTCCCTATTGGGACTTGGAGGTATCGGTATGCCCCACACGGTTCCAGTGTGACAGGAACTGTGCTCCAAAAAGGCCGAACAAAAAAACTCCGAGGGCTGTAGAAGCGTCGGGGCAAATAGTCAACGGTGGTATCACCCAGGGTGGCGCAGAGCGAGTGGCATCAAGAAATAGGCTCTCAATGGGGGGAGAGCGGAAGGCACCGGCTGCCAGGCGAAGGCCGGTGTGGTGGATCGAGTCAACCTTCCGCAATACACGCTCAGCTGCGGATGCATCCGTAATCTAGCTTCGAACGAACAAAGGATCGATAAAGTAAGGCAGTAGCCCTATCAGCACCCTAGGCGCTGAACGTCACGGGTGACCCTAAGGCTGCAAATATGAGCCTCTCAAGTGAGGCGTCCGGCAGCACTGAGGTGATGCCGTTGATGTTCAGGGCAAAGAGAGTGACACTGAGGACACTTCCCTGCGGCACATCCTTTTCCTGCTCCATTGGGCCGCAGAAGGCTCCCCCCCACCTGTACGCGGAATCGACGATCTCGCAAAAATTCAGATATTAACATTGGGAGGCGTCCACTCGCCCCCATCGTGTGGAGAGTCTCCATGATACCGTATCACCATGAAGTATCATAGACCTTCTCCAGATCGAAAAACACCGTGGCGTAGTGCTGTCTACAAAGGAAGGCCTGGCAGACAACATTTTCCAGTCGGACCAGAGCATCCGACGTGGAGTGGAACTTGCGGAAGCCGCACTGTGCAGAAGACAGATGGCCTCCGCTGTCCAGAAAAAAGGCTAATCTAACATTTACCAATTTCCACATAACTTGCACACGCAAGAGTTTAGAGAGATTGGGCGGAAACCGGCCGGAGTAGAGTGATCTATCCCCGGTTTGCGAAAGGCGAGCACAGTAGCGATTCGCCAGGAATCAGGAAGAGACCTCCCACCCAGATTCTGTTGAACAAATCTAACAGAAATACCATGCCTCGCTCACCCAGGTGTCGAAGCATGGCGTACGGGACATCATCCGGACCATGGGCGATGTCCGCGCACGAAGCAAGAGCAGAACGCAACTAACTCACAGTAAACCTGTCGTTGAAGGGTTCTCCGCCTCGGACGGTAAAGTCCAGTCGGCGGCCTTCTGCGACATCACGACGTGCATTGAATGCTGGCGGAGCAGCATCCCGGCTAGAGAAAGCGGTCGCGAAGGATTCCGCCACGGACGTGGAGTCCGAGAATGCGGTCCCATTCTCCTGGAGGGCGGTAGGGGGGTCCTGCGAGAACTTGACCCGAATCCTTTTGACTCACTTTCAAACTTCTCCCAGAAGGGTCTTCTAGTTAAGTGAAGACACGTATGACCCGCCAAGAAGAGCGGCGGGCGTGCTTCGAAATATACCGGAACCTAGACCTAGCCCAAGCCCGACGAAATTCAGCGACAGTGAAATCATTCGGGCGGCGCTTATAGCGCATGTAGGCATAGCGCTTCTGTTTGAGGGCCGTCTCACGCTCGGCCGACCACTACGTGTGGTCGGCGTGCAAAACGGCCAGACGTTCTCGGAATAGTAGTTAGACCCGATGCGATGAGGTTGCCGGAGAAGAACTCAACAGGCTCATTTACCGACCTAAACTCCTCGACTGAGATAGAGAATTCTGTCATTTCCTGAAATGCAGGCCACCGCGCCCGCGCCAAGCACCACCGAGGTGGACTCTCAGGCGGCAGCTGCCCTGAAAATTATATTTGAATGGGAAAGTGATCACTACCATGGAGGTCGTCATCGACCACCTCCCCTTCAAAATCAGACTGTGCATCCGGAAAGAACAGAGATAGATCAAGGCAAGAAAATGAAGCGGTTCTCGGGCAGTGATGCGTAAACTCATCCACTTTTAGGAAACCTATCTCAAGCTCTTCGATCAGATCGGCAAGGACTTGGACCCTGGGATTTATTGAGTAATCCTCCCAGAGAGGATGTCTGCCCTTCAGATCTCCAAGCAAGAGAAAGGGCCTCGGCAACCGTGCCACGACGCGGCGGAAGTCCCCCGCGTCGAAGTCAACTGACGGTGGAATGTACGCAGAAATAACAGTATACCTCCTATCCAGGTGAAGCTGCACAGCCACTGCCTGAAAGGAGGTATCTAAAGTGAAAAGAAGAACGGATAGATAATGCCGGGTGTAAACCGCACATACCACAGCCCGGCCCCCATCTCGTGGAGATGGGGTCGCAAAACCCTTATACCCCGGGAGGGCGGGCAAGGGACACGCGCCTAGCATGGTCTCATGCCAGTTGGCCCGGAGTCCACGGCAATTCCCTTGAAGGAATATGCCCTCCAGGCCTAGCTCGGAGGAGACGCGGGGCCTTCTTCGAACAGAAGACCCTCACGGGAATGGCCGTACGCTTCCCCGAGGCAGAACCCCGGGCACTGAAGGCGCTGTCGCCTTCGAGGACTTATTGGGGAAGGTTGGGCTCGCCATTCAAGTCTTTTCCTCCCTCCGCCTCAAAACCTTAGGCGGGCGTTGCGGATTCGGAGGCGGGGGGGCCCTCTTTTCGAGGATCAACTGTTTCCGAGCCACCCAAACCACCACTAGGCGTGGGCTAAGGAGCCGAAGCTCCTTTCTTGCTGTCCTCCTTTCGGGGAGCAGCTTTAGGAACCCCGGAAGATGGCCTGGCGACCAACTTCAGGGCTGTTGCCTCCTGTGAGTCTAACGACTCGGTGGAGGCGTGTGGCCGTTTCGCCTTACGGGAAGCGGTCACGCTGGGGGAAGGGGGGGGAGCCCTGGTTTTAGCCGGGGCTAATTGTGAACTCTTTGTGCCGCCAGCTTTACCAGGGCAGCGCCCGGGTTGAGTAGAACCCGCAGAAGGGCCCCAAATGGGCGCGGTTAACAACCGTGCTCGTTGGCCTGGATGGGCCAGGAGCAGAGGGTGTCTTTCTTCCCATTGAGGCGTACGACGTCCCAGGCAGAGCCGGGCGCGCCAGGACTAAGTCCTTAGCCTCGCGAAATGAGAGTCGATCCTGGGCCTGAACGGCCAGATTTGCTTTCTCAAGGAGATATGCACCACATTGCTTCGAATAAGCCGGGTGCAGCTCTCCGCAATTGACACACTTGGCCACACACGATTTGGACTTATCGCGTGCGGCCTTGGATCAATTTACACAGACTTCGGGTGACCCCGACTTTGCACGTCTACAAGAGCGATTCGTAGGGCCAAAGCGGTGACAGTGATAGCACCTCCGCGGCAGTGGCACGAATGCCTTCACGCTGTAGCGGTACCAATCGGCACGCACCGACTCAGGGAGCTTGTTACAGTCGAACGTGACGAAGCAGGTAGGGGTTGGTCTCGAGGCTCGTACCTGTTTTTTCATCACACGTTCGACCTTGACCGCCCCATTGTCGGCCAGCTCTAAGGTGATGTCCTCTATGGAGTAGTCAACGAGTTCCCTCGCATAAACTACTCCTTTCACAAAGTTCATGGTAGAGTGCGGCGTCACACTCACCTGGGTGCCATCAAGTGTCCGAAGAGCACTTATTTTCGCCGCCTCGGAGGGACCCGCCGCATTCGCCAGAAGGCCCCCGTCCGAGAAACGGGTCACCTTCAGCTCTCTACCAATTACACTAGCTAAAGCTCCTCTCTGATGGATCATGTTGCCCTTAGCCAACATGCTGCCATCAGTGGAGCGAATAACTAAGAAGCGTTTGAAGCCAGCGGGCTCGAAAACGCCGGTAACCTCTGAATGAGGCCGCCCCGACGTAATCGAGGCTCAGCTCTGCGTACTTTTGTTCTTATTTTGGGATTCCCCGCCCAGGCGAGCACCGCGGCCGGACGTGCCGATCTTGGCTTGGTCGCTTTCAAGGATGTTAGCGGCCTCGTCCGTCCCCGCGGCCCCCGTGGAGGAAGAAGAGCTCCGAGTCTTTTTTTTTATTTGTCCTTTTCTTTTTAGCAGAGGAGGGAGGGGAATGGACCCGCTTCTGCCCTCCTCCAGCAGGAACGGCCAGGCCAGATGGGCCGGCCTTTGCAAGGTCCTTCGCCGAGATGGCGAAGGTCCCAGCAGTCGTGGGGGCACCGACTGGAGGAGATCCCTCCACTGCTTGTGATGTCTTAGCCGCCCGACCCTTCTGGCAAGGGCCCCATACAGGAGCGGAATCGGGCTCGGTGTTTGATGCCGAGCCCTAATCTGCCCCCACGGAAGGCCCCACCTTCTGAGGGTGCGCTGCGTCAGGGAGCATGTCTATCTCAGGTGGGGTGGGGGGGGGGACCAACATTTGGTCATGTCAGTTTCGTCCAGGTTCTTTTGGGGGGCATAGGCCTTCACACCCGCTAGCTTTAATATATGGGCTAGCAGGTCTTTAGAGGGAAGCGGCCGATGGGGCCTTTCTTCCCTCTCCCCCCTAAGGGGGTTTGCCCTACCCAGCCGCTTCAACAGGGAGCGACCGGTTAGGGGCTGCCTGCTGGCTTTCCTGGCAGTCCCCTGTGAAAGCAAAGGTGGGACTGCCAGATTTGAGATGGAGTCACATGGTGACTCCAAGGAAAGGGGTGAGGGGGAGCCCCCTGCACCCGTAGGCACTGGAGAGGAGTAAGCCTCCTCTCCGGTTGAAGAGTTATGGAGGATCCCCTGGGAAACCACAGGGGGAGAGGGGTGAGTGAACCTCCATTTTCTCTGTGGAGCTGCCTGAGGGCGGCTCCGTTGTTCTTACAGGGGAAATGGGGAGATATTTTGGTTTTGTTAGGTTTTCATTCATGGGCATGGTGACCCTATTTTTTCCACGGGAAGCAATCGCTCATCACCCCTCGCAGTAGCCCGCCCTGCAAGGGGTGTGTACAGGCCTGGCAGAGCCAGGTGCCGCCATTTAAGACCACCCCTCCCGCCTGGTGGCCTGGAAGTCCCTCGGCATGGTGGCTCCATCTTGGACACGGCGTAAAAAAATAGATGGTGAAGTGAGAAGGAAAGGGGATGTGAGGAAGGTATGGGTGGAGATGAAGTAGGTTGTTAAAAAAAAAAAAACATTCCAAACCGGAGCTTAGGGGTTAGGAAACAAGTTCTTAGCCTCACGAAATGCGCCGGGCGCGCCAGGACCAAGTCCTTAGCCTCGCAAAATGAGAGACGATCCTAGGCATGAACGGCCAAAATTTCCTTCTCAACGCAGTGTGAGGAAGGTATGGGTGGGGATGAAGTAGTTTGTTAAAAAAAAAAACACCTTCCAAACCGGAGCTTAGGGGTTAGGGAACAAGTTCTTAGCCTCACGAAATGCGCCGGGCGCGCCAGGACCAAGTCCTTAGCCTCGCGAAATGAGAGACGATCCTAGGCATGAACGGCCAAAATTTCCTTCTCAACGCAATTGACACACTTGGCCACACACTATTTGGACTTATCGTGTGCGACCTTGGAGCAACTTACAGACTTCAAGTAACCAAGACTTTGCACGTTTACAGTAGCGATTCGTATGGCCGAAGCGGTGGCATCAATTGTCCGAACGGAACTAATCATAGCCACCTCGAGGGATTCGAAGCATTCGCTAGAATGCTCCAGTCAGACAAACGGGTCACCTTCGTCTCTCTACCAATCACGCTAGCTAGAGCTCTCCTCTGATGAATCATTTTGCCCTTGGCCAACATGGTGCCATCAGTGGAGCGAATAACGAGGAAGTGTTTGAAGCCAGTTGGCTCGAAAACGCCAAGTAACCTCTGAAGGAGGAGCCACAACGTAATCGAGACTCAGCTCTGCGCGCTTGCACTTTTGGTTTTGGTCAGGGACTCTCCGCCCGGGGGAGCACCGTGGCCGTACGTGTCGATCTTCGCTTGGTCGCTTGCCGAAAGGGCATCGGACCCGGTCTTTTTTTTTAGGAGAGGAGGGTAGGTAATGCACCCTCTTCGCTCCCCCGCCGGAAGGAGCCACTAGGCCGGATGGACCGGCCTCAGCAAGATCCTTCTCTGAGATAGAGAAGGTCATTTCTGTCAAAGGGGCCCCATCCGGGGAAGGTGCTCCTTCCTCTCTTTGTGAAGCCTCGGGGACCCAAACTGTCTGAGGAGGAGCTTGCCCAGGCGAGGACTCGGGTTCCTTGCTTAGCATCGAGCCCGGGTTAGATCCCATGGAAGATCCTAATATCTGGGGTTGGGTCACCTCAGGGACCATATCCATCTCAAGGGGGCCTCCATGTAGCCATCACCCCCCCCAAGACATCACGGATCCCATTGAAGGTACTTTTATGGCCGGCGAACCGACATCTGTCAGGGAAGAGAGGGGGCAGGTACGCCGGTCGCCTGTAAGGTCTTAATGCACGAATGCAGGATATTAAGGGGCACAGGCCGACTGGACCTGCTATCCCTTGCTCCCTCCCCCCCCAAGCGGGTTGGCCCTATTCAAGGGGTCAAAATTGGGCTCCCTGCTTTCTTGGCAGTCCCATCTGAAAGAAAAGGAGGGATTGCCGCTGGAAATAGGGAGGCAGAGAAGGGGTGAGGAGAGTCCCCTGCACCCGTAAGTCTAGGAGTCTAGGAGAGGAGTAAGTTTCCTATCTGGTAGAAGAAATTTGGAGGGTCCCTTAAGAAGCACGGGGAGGGGGGGTCGCTTCCATTTTCTCTGTGGAGCTACCCGAAGGCGGCTCTGTCGCTGGTGAAGGGGGAGTAAAGGGAGATATATTTTTTTTTTTATTCATGAGCATGGTGACAATGCACGCAAATGCTAATCACCCTGTGTAGTAGCCCGCTCTGCAAGGGGTGAACACAGGGACAGTCAAAGCCGACTGCAGCCATTTAGGACCACACCTCCCGCCCTGTGGCCACGCAGCATTAAGGCATGGCAGCTGCACCTTAGGCTGGGCATAAAAGTGATAGGCTGTGAAAGGAGAGAGAAGGGGTATGTGGAGAAGGTGAGGGTGGGGATGAAGCAGGTTGTTAAAAACCTACCACCCCAAACCGGAGCTCTGGAGTGAGGGAACTTTGTCCTCTCCCCCTCAGCCCCGATCCAGGATAGTTGAGTGAGAGGAGGCCGGTCGGTGTCTACCTTGTGACATTAGAGGCTGACCAGAGAAAGTTGTGGGAGAGGTTGTATGGAAAGTGAGTAAGCAGGTTAAGAAGACAGGGTGTCCGAATAAAGGAGAAGAGCCCGAGCTGTGGCTGGACGGGGCACTGAGTGCCATCAACATGGTGGCCAAGAAAGCAAATCGTCGTGCCCCTTATGGGGATTTCTTTGATAATACATGCTCTATCTAATAAATGAATGTATCAGGCAGCATCAAAGCATCTATCCATAAAATTAAGTGATAAGTTCCCATTTGTACAGATTGCGATGTATCATGAGGCAATGAAGCGTCCATCCATGAAAACAAGGTAACTTTTCAATTGCATAGATTGCTTGCTCCCCACACCATAATGCTTCCTCTACTGTTGTGACATCTGGATAAGTAAAATTTTGCACACTCATCTGGCTCATCCCCTCAGATAACAAAACTGCGAGACTATTCATCAATCTATGTTTGATGCAGGCAAGCAAAGTACAAACTAGCAGCTTCGTGGGAGAGGAGAATAGTGGCAGCCAAGACACTTTTTTTTAATTACAAATTGTGCTTTAATTAAATAAACATGAAAAAAAATGTTAGTGGCTTTATAGTTTTGAAGTTATAATACGCTAGGCAAGATTAAGAATACTTTTAACATTTCATAAATTAGTGAAAAGATAACATTTTTATTTCAAGATATTTACCAAAAATATGCAAATACATTCAATTACGAACTTAGTACAACCCGGCACCTTCCTCCCCCCATGAGGACAGACACTGGCTACTTTGGGCTTCACGACAATTATCAGTCTTTATATAAATTGCTTTATCCAATCTGTTTAAATGGCTATCTGGTGATGTGCAACAGTCGCCATCATCATACAGCCTAATGCTAAGCTAGATTAAAAAAGCAAAAATGTAAAATACACATAAAAAAACAAACTAAACACAAACAAAAGAGCAAGAAGAAGAAGGAAGGAGGAAGGCCCGCCTCTGCCCGGCATAGGCTCATGCAACCAACACCAAAGAGTCAAATAAAATGGAGTAGGAGACGAGGCTCGCCCGAAACGTCATATAGTCCACGAGACTGTGTGCATGAACTCATCCCTAGTACAGGAGACGAGCGGTAGCGACCCCACTTGTCCCGGTACTGCGAAGAGTAACGGGTGCGAAAAGGCCGAACACAATATGCAGACGTTGTAGAAGCTTTGGGAGCAAAGGCATGGCAAAAAAAGACAGTGGTACCCTCCAGGGTAGAACAAAGGCCCCACCGGTCCGAGAGTTACAGTAAGCTATCAAAGGAGTTTCCGAGCCCTAAAGCCTTTGAATGCCTGGTGTCTCTCGGTGGCATAGCCCCCGCCGAGATCGGCTGCAGATGCAGTGAGTCGTTGGCGCCGACCTCGCGTGGACAGGCGCATAATGCACTGTATGCGGCAGCGCAGAACAACTGTCATCTCCCCAGCATCGACAAGTAGGCTCTAAATGGGGGTGCGGAAGGCAACGGTCGCTAGGTGGAGAATGGTGTGGTGGATCGAATCCAACTTCTGCAATACACACTTAGCTTCGAATGCATAAAACTCGCATCCGTGGTAAAGTTTAGAAGGAAAATGAATCGGTAGAAAAGCAAGGCACTAACCCTACCAGCACCCCCAAAGGCACAAGGTCACAGAACAAAAAATGTCCATGGTGTGGATACAAGAGACCCTAACGATGAGAATGAGCCACAAAGGTGAGGCGTCGGTCGAAAACAAGACCAACGAAATCCAAATCCACCACCTCCAGATGAATAGCATGTAGGAACAAGTAAGGGTGTGGGGGAGCCGTGGATGGTGGCAGAAGTACACCATCTTAGTCTTGGCTAGTGATGTACCGATCAATTGGCATGGGCATATATTTTTCTGACCGGCATCGGCATATTTTTTTTTACTTGCCGAGCCTTTATTCCAATTAAGATTTTTTCTCTTAATATTTTTGGTGGTCAAAAAAACCCCCCACAAATATTCACTGAAGTTTGAAATTTAATTTCTTCACAGTGGTACACTCTACAGTTATGAGATTTTATCATCACTTGCCAACATTAAAAAATTTTATATGAAGTTGGTGGAAAAAATGTTAGAAGAATTTCTAGCGATTAAAGTGAATGTTATTAGTGTGATTAGGATAAAAGCTTAAGAAACCTAGATCAACTGGAATAAAGAAATGTAGTGGAGTTCCTAAGTACGTGACTATTCCAGAGAATGTTGAGAGCCACTAAAATGATTATAGTATATAAAGCCGTGGGTATGTTTATCCCTTCCTACAATTAGTATATACATAAAAAGTTGTCACAGATTTTTTTCACCAATCACTTTATAAAAATTTGTAATAGAAAAACGGTGGTCAGTGGCACTTGTATCGTAAACTGAGTGAGTTCTATGTTTCACATTGAGGTTATTATTACAAAATTTATGACTTTTTATCCTCTTTTTACATTCCTGAAGCAGTAGAAAAGATTTTTTTTTATATTATATATAGCATGCATCGGTCTTTTGTTAATAAATTGGCCTCGGCCAAAATGTGTAATCGGTATATCACTAGTCTTGGCCAAGGAAAACTGAAACCTGTGCGCTTCGGCATAGTGAGAGATGTGGTTCAATGCCTGTTGGAATTGAAGCTTAAGATGTACAAAGAGAGTGAAAGGTCGTCGACGTAGAATGTATACTGTTGATGCTCAGTGTGATACTTTAAGGACACTTCCCTGGGGGACACCCTCGTCCTGTTCCATTGGGCCAGAGAGACCCCCCCCCCCACACACACACACAGACTCGACGATCTCACAGAGAAAAAGATTGGGAGGTGTGCCCCGATCGTATGGAGTGTCTCCATGAAACCGTACCGCCATGCGGTATCATAGGCCTTTTCTAGCCCATTAAACACTGGCGTAGTAATGTCAACGTAGCATTTTCCAGTTAGAGCAGAGCATCCAAAGTGGATTTTTTTTTTTAAGAGCCTATCTGACGACAACCCACTTGGACACAAGGAATGTGCGGAAGCCGCACTGTGTATAATACAGGTGGCCTCCTCTCTGCAGGAAAAGCTAGTCTAACATTTACCAATTTCTCCATCAACTTGCACACGCAGGAGGTTAAAGAAATTGGGTGGAAACTGGGCAAGGTAGTGTCATCTCTCGCGGTTTGCAAAAAGTGAGCACAGTAGCGATTCGCCAGTAGTCTGAGTGGATACCCTCTGTCCAGATCCTGTTGAATAAATCTAAGAGAAAGGCATATGGGACATCGTCTGGACCAGGAGCGAAATCCCCGGACAAAGCCAGAGCGGAACACCAGTCACTCGATACAAACCTGACACCGAAGGGTTCCCCGCTTCTTGAAATAAAGTCTAGTGGCGGGCGGTTTTCAGCGGCATCACAACTTGTATTCAATGCTGGCGGAGCAGCATCCTTGCTAGAGAATGCAGAGAAAATGACCACGGGGTCCAACATTGTGTTGAATGGGAGCGGGGGCCTGCAAGAACTTGCCTTGAATGCTTTTGACTTGCTTCCACACCTCTACCAGAGTGGTCTTCTCATTAAATGAAGATAGGTATGCTCGTTATGAAGAGTAGCGGGAGTGTTTTGAAAGATACCAGAAGGATCGCTAGCTCAATGAAATTCATCGATAGTGAAATTGTTCGGGCGGTGCTTATAGCACATGTAGGCATAACAATTCTATTTGAGGGACATTTCACACTAATCTAAGATGATGGAGTAAAAGCAAAATCAATTCACTACCTTTTGTTACACCTTTTGGTATACCGATGCAGGGGCGAGATCATGTGGAAGATTGGTATTTTTGCATCACTGTTTTAGTAGGTAAGATTTTAAATGTATGATTAATTATAATAATATCTTAATTTATCTTTTTAATATATTAAAAGCATGAGTATGTGTAGAAGGATACCCCCTTTTTTTTCCCTTCTTTGCAATGCTTATCATGTTAAAATAACTCTTTGCTAACCCCCAATTAGATAGAGAAATTCAGTCATCTTAGTCCTACCTCCTAGACCTTAGGAAATGCCTGGAGACCTGCACGGACATCACTTACAAGAATGCAGATGAGAACCTGGAGAAATATAGAACCTATTTCGACCTAAAATCAAAGGAAAGAAGATCACCACTGCGATCTTCTCTTGTTGCCAGTCTCGCTTTCACTCTCTATTTTTCATCTTTCACTTTTTCTGTTAAAATCCATCTTGTAGAGATTGTCTTTTTGTCTATTGTCTTCTATTTCTTTAAATATTTGTTTGCCCTTTCAACTCTTTTAATTTCTCCTCATCTTTCTTTAATTTCTTTGACTTCCTTCCCAGGCAATAAGTTTCTCTTCTCTGTGAATCATTTTCTCCAAGGGCTAATTTGCTGAAATCTAGGCTGCGTGGGTGTTCCCATCCTTTAATTTATATGTTAGACCAGCCTTTACAAATTCCTTGTTTTTTTCAACTTCCTCGGCCTTATTGATTATTCTGCTTCTGATTTTCTCACATCCTCCATTAAAGCAATAAGTCCTTTCCTTATTAATGGCCATTTTTTATCTCACTGGTTTACATATGTGTACATATGTCTGTAAGATATTCTCAACCATTCATTTGTTCTCCTTCTTCGATAATATAGTTTCATTTTCTCCTTCTTGACTGTCAGTACCATTATCTAGGGAGTACCGTATCAAATATGTACCTATTTTCATTACTTAAATCCTGATAATTTTTTTCTTCTCTGTTGTCATCATTGCTGGGAGCTTAAAGAATTTCCTCCTTCTCCTCATTACAATTTCCAGCTATATTCTATAGTTTGCAGCTATGTACTCTATATTGATATACTCAGTATCTTACTAAGTCTGTTTTCTTTTGATTAATTGTATCATTCTTGGTCCTTTCCATCTTAATCATTTTGTCCTTTGAATTATATTTTATCCTTCACTCTACATGAGCGATTCATATGGCCGAAGCAGTGACAGTAATAGTACCTCCACGGCAGTGGCACGAATGCCTTCATGCGGTAGCGGTACCAACCGGAAGAACCGACTCAGGGAGCTTGTCACAGTCAAACGTGACAAAGAGTGTAGGGGTGGGTCTCAAGGCCCATCCCTGTCTTCTCATCACACACTCGACCTTGACCGCCCCGTGGTCAGACAGGTCTAGAGTGATATCTTCTATGGAGTAATCCATGAGTTCCCTCACATAAACTACTCCTTTCACAAAGTTCATGTTAGAGTGCGGTGTCACACTCACTGGGGTGCCATCAAGTGTCTGAAGAGCACTTATCTTGGCCGCATCAGAGGGATCAGCTGCATTCGCCAGAAGGTTCCCATCCGAGAAACGGGTCACCTTCGGCTCTCTAACAATCACACTAGCTAAAGCTCTCCTCTGATGGATCATGTTGCCCTTAGCCAACACAGTGACATCAATAGAGCGAATAAGGAAGAAGCATTTGAATCCAGCAGGCTCTAAAACGCCAGGCTCCTTTCTGCGCTCTAGCACTTTTGGTCATAGTCAGGGGCTCAGCACCCAGGGGGAGCAGAGCAGCCGGATGGACCGATCTTGGCTTGGTTGCTTACCGAAATTTCAGCAGAACCATCCGTCCCTGCAACCCCCATAGATGGAGAGGAGCCCTGAGTCTTTTTTATTGTTTTTTTTTTTCTTTTTAGGAGAGGATGGCAGGAAATTAACTCTCTTCTCCCTTCTGCCAGCAGGAGCCACCATGCCAGATGGACCGGCCTCAGCAAGGTCCTTCTCCGAAATGGAGAAGGTCTTGGCAGTTTTAGGGGCACAAGTCAGAGGAGGAGATCCCTCCCCTCCTTGTACTGCCTTTGAAACCCTAGCCATTTGAGGAAGACCTTGCATAGGAGCGGACTCGAGTTCGCTGCTTGGCGCCGAGCCTGGATTCAATCCCATGGAAGGCCCTATTGTCTGAGGCTGGGTTGCCTCAAGGACCATGTCTATCTCGGGTGGGGCTTCCATTTGGCCATCCCCCCACAGGTCATCACAGGTCTTATTAGCAGCAGTGTCATTAGTCTTCTCTTGGGAGGCACAGGCCTTGACCCACGCTAGGTTTGGTATTCTAGTCAGCAGGTCTTCTGAGGGAAGCGACCAAATGGGCCTGACTTCCTTCTCCCCCCTAAGGGGGTTTGTCCTACTGAGCAGCTTCAATGGGAAGCAGTTGGCTATGGGATGCCTGCTGGCTCTCTTGGCCGTCTCCTTGGAAAGTAAAGGGGGGCACCTCCAGACAAAGGGGTGAGGGAGTCCCCTACACACATAGGCGAAGGAGAGGAGTAAGCCTCCTCTCTGGTTAGAGAAATTTGGAGGCCCCCTGCGAGAGCACAGGGTGGGGGAAGGACCTCCATTTTTTCTGTGGAGCTGCCCAAAGGCGGCTCCATTGATTGTCAGAGGGAAAGGGAAAGGGTTTTTTTTAATTTTGCATCATTGGGCATGGTGACCCTAATTTTCTCACAGGATGCACACACTCATCACCCCTCGCAGTAGCCCACCCTGCAAGGGGTGTGCACAGGCCTGGCAGAGCAAGGTGCCACCATTCAAGACCACCCCTCCTCCTGGTGGCCTGGCAGTCCCTCAGTATGGCAGCTCCACCTTGGATGCGGCGTAAAATTGATAGAGTGTGAAGAGAGAAAGAAAAGGGATGTGAGGAAGGTATGAGTAAGGATGAAGCAGGTTGATAAAAACCCACATCTCAAACCTGAGCTCAAGGATTAAGGAACATTGTCCCCTCCCCCCTCAACCCCGATCCAGGATAGTTGGTTGAGAAGAAGGTCAGCATCTACCCTGTAAAATTAGAGGCTGACAAGAGAAAGTTGTGGGAGAGGTTGTAAGAGAAGTGAGGAAGTAGTGGAGAAATACAGGCTGTCTGAAAGAAGAGGCCAAGCTGGGGCCAGACGGGGCGCTGAGTCCCATCAGCACAGCGACCAGGAAGGCAAATCGTCGCGCCCCTTACAGGGCTTTATCAGTTGAGGGTGGTGGGGAGGGAGCCTGTGCACCAAGATCAATAGTTAACAAACTAGGGAGTGCATAATGGAGGGTTGGGGGGGGGAAGGGATGTGCTGCCCTTGACCTTCACTTTTAGTATTCATTGAGATTTTGGCGCCATTTTTTGAAATGAAGAATTTGTAAGGACAAAAGCAGAACGGACACCATTCATGAACATTCCTTTAAGCTGATTTTCAGCGGCGACGAAGGAACCAGAAAACTGAGAAAGCACCAGGAGTCAGAGAGACTCTCATAAATTCCCTCATTGCACATCTAGTAATAACTAACCAAGAAATTTATCCAAGCAAAGGACTTCCAATAAATACCAAATGGATAGAATAAATTATGAAATAGAGAATTAAGGCATACCTTAATTAGTCTGTTCCTTGAAGAGATATGATCATATGGAATTGAAATTATTTTATCTTCTAAATTCAGCATTTGTGCAAGCATTAGTGTGTTGGCTCCAGCATTTCCAGGCACTCTATAAATATAAGAAATACTACAAAAAAAAAGTTAACATTTCAAAAAATACTCATCCAAGGTGAACAGATTTTTAGAAATTAGATTTTTTCTAATAGCTTTCATCTGGTAACTGCCACCAAGTGGATAAGTAGCTGCAATTATTTCCCAGCTGGATAGTAAGTAAGCTAGATTATAAAACAAAACAAACTTATTAACAAAAAAAGCAGAATAAGCATGCCACCGCATCGGGGGAGGCCCGCTACCCTTGGGGCAGGAGTATGGACAAACAAAAAACACTAAAGAGGGTCAAATAAAACGGCAGATGGAGGAGACCAGCCTCCTCCAAAATGTAGAGTCGACAAAACTATGTGCATGATTTTATTATTATTTTTCTTCATCTGGTGATGGTCAAATACTAGGCAAAAAAATAAAAAGGAAAAATTTATACAAACTAACAAACAAAAACAAGAATGAAACAAGAGCAAGAAGGAAGCACACTCTACAGTCAGGTGGGCCCCTTCCCCTAAGTACCAGAGCATGCGACCAAAACCAGCTGCACCCCTGCAACTGGGATAGGTAATGTGAGTGAAGATCGCAGTGACTGGGACATTGAACAAGACTGTGCCAAACAGTCTAACAGACAACACAGTTGTCGCAATACATTGGAGGGAAGCATTCCAGCAAATGACAGTGCTTCTCGGGCATATACACAATTCAAGAAGGCAGAAAGTGGCAATGGGGTGGGGGGTAAGTCTATGAAAACAGTCAAAATGAGATAGCATACAACTTTAAGTTCTCATATTTTTTTAGACAGAAGGGTACCGTGATTCCTGCCATGCAGTGGATGTGAGGAAGAGCAAAATGCTTGTCTTATTAGCTTGGTAGTTGCAGACTGAAACCCATATTCCCTGTAATTCCCAAATGTCCAGGAACTCAGCATAAGATAATATTGACATCCACCTGACTTGTGGCAACCATGACATCACAGATACTACAAACTGGGGGAGTCAGGTAAATTGCAATGCTCAAATGCACTCAGGGCGCTTTGTGAGTCTTTGAACCAGGCATGACACTTTATCTCCTGTACCAAGTGGCATATTGCAACCAGCTCGGTTTTAAAGACAGATGCAGCCCATGGTAGAGCCATACTGAATTGTAAAAGATGGGATACAGTGTGGAAGCTGACCCTCTCCTGGGCTTTAAGCCATCCATATACACTGGCATGGATCTAATTTAAACAAAGTGTGCTCCAAAAAGGACAAATGCAATACCACAGGTGATGTGTGGCATCTCGGCGTCTCTCCGCAGTATAGGCATGTTGACTGAAGGAGGTGCCAGACTCTCATGTACAGACACATAATGTATTGTACATAGCGCAGAGAGAGTGGCATCTCCTTAGCATCGACAAGTAGGCTCTCGATGGAGAATGCATGAAAGGTACCAGTCGCCAGCCAGAGACCGGTTTGGTGGAATGCATTCACCTTCTGCAATACACGATTGGCTGCAGATGCATAAAACTTCTTTGAATGAACAAAGGATCGGTAGTAAAGCATGACTGGCCCTATCAGCATGCCAGTGCTGAACTACAGGGGACCAACAATGTCCATAGGTAGAAGAGATCCTAATAAGTGAATAAGCCTCCTAAGTGAGGCATCTGTTGTGGTGGAGCGAATGTGAGTGTGTGTAAAAGGGCCATTCTCCCACCCCTTTTCTCAGTACCCTCTCCCTCCCTCTGTAAGAATGTGTGTGTGAGTGGGAATGAGGTTTTTTTTATATTTTCTCTTTGTATATATATGTATTTGATTTCATGTATTAATTGTTTTCTCTTTCTCAGATTGTACTTTGCTTAAGATAATCTTTTATCAAAATTGTACTTTGTTTATAATATTCTCTTAGCAAAATTGTACTTTGCTTAAGATAATGAAGTGTGGACTGATAGCAAGAGGGGTTCTCTAGACGAGTGCTCCGCCCAGCCCTGAGACGGAGGGCTTTCGTGCCTCTCTAACCACCTGAACCGCCATACCCGCCTTCATTGACAATCCTGCCTCCTTCTAAGTTAGCCTACTACCACCCACCTCCAGCACACAAGTGATAGCGCGTGCCCCCTTTTCGTTCGGTTGTTGTTGTGTTTTTTTATGTTTTGTGTAGATATATTAGTAAATTGTTGTATTCGCCGGTTATAAAATTCTCTTTTGGTATCGTATTTGGATTGGGGAATTTAGCCTCATTTTGAAGTGTGCACACTTCCCTTGTAAATATAAAATTGTTGTAAATATAAGCTGTAATTATCATTGTACTTTTTTCTGTTAGTAAAGAACTGTACATACAATCCGTTTCATTCTCCTTCGATTTCTCACGTCCGGATTAGTATAGGAAGCGGGTTGGATCGATTGGGGTTAGTCTAAATTTTTCGGCCCGCTACATTTGGCGCCCGAATAGGGACGTGAGACTTCGAAACTGGGAGCGTGACTGGATTGGATTGCAGTCCATACCCAATTAGTGTGACAAGTAGTTTGATTGATTTTTCCCTCCTCCTATCTTTTTACTAACTTGGGAACAATGGCTGTAGCGGAAACATTGAATGAAGAAGTAGTGCGATTGAGACTGGAGTTGAGAAAGAAAGAAGAGGAGTGTGAAATGTTGCGGGGAATGATGGAGGGAATGGAGAATAAAATAAAAGGGATGAATGAAAAGACTGATAGGATGAAGAAGGAAATGGGAGACCGACAGGATCAGACGGACCGACGGATGCAGGACCTGTATAACATGATGACAGGGGCTGGATCAGTCCCAGGACCTACAACCCTGACCCCTGCTCCTACTGAAGGGACTCCGCTAAATGGAATGGATGGCAGTATGATTGAGTCTAAAGAAGATACTGTGAGTGGTAGGAAAGGGGGTGAATGGAAGAGTGGAAAGTAAGAGAGGAAGTAAGCATGGTTCTAAGGTTAAGGATAGGAAGGCGAGAGGGAAGAGTGTGGATTTGCTATACTCAGATAAGGGAGAGAGTGACGATATGATTGGAATGAGTGAGACCGAGAGTAGCTAGTGAATGTGGGAAAAGGAATTTTGATTAGGGAAGTGCCAAGGATTGATAAGTTTAGATTGCATGGGGGAAAGAGTATGGATGAGTTCTTCGGGGATTTTGAGCGGTACTGCAAGCTCAAGTACCCGCAGAACAAGGGTCACTGGGTGAGTGTTCTGGGAGATTGTTTGGATGGGAAAGTGTTGGAGTTCTTGCGAGTGATAACGAGTGTGGGAGAGCCAAAGTATGATGTAGTGAAGAAGAGATTGATTGGGCAGGTGAAACGAATGAAAGAGTGTGAAGTATAAGAGGGTGAATGAATTTGAGAAGGCTCGAATGGGGAAGAGTGAAAGTGTGAATATGTATGCACATAGGCTTGAGAGTATGGCAAGAACAAGGTATGGTGATGATGATGTAAATGAATGTAAACCACTGATGAGGAAGTTTTTGGACACGATCCCGCGAAAGGTGAGTGAATGGCTGAGTGGAAAGAGAAAGGAGAGAGTGAGACTGACAGGTGAATGGTTGATGTGGGAGGATGTGTTGGAACTGTTAGAAGATGGACGATTTGATGATGAAAGCGATCTAGAAGAGGATGGATGGTACAGTGTGAATGTTGGGGGTAAGAAGCCCAGGAGCTTTCATCCACCCCAGCAGTTTGTCAGCTACAGGGATGCCCTGAAGGCTGCACCAGCTGGAGTGATGTCAAACTTCCTGGGCTGGCAGAATGGATGGGCAAATGGAGGGTGGTTGAATGGAAGGGGGCAGATGAATTTCAAGCGTGGGAACGGATATATGAGAGAGAAACCGAGGTATGTCCCAGCAAACGAGAGACCGAATGGTGGGAGAAAGATTGTGGAATGTCGTCGGTGTGGAAGGAAAGGTCATATGTTGGCAGAATGTAGGTGGACATCTGGTGCGTGTTTTGGGTGTGGTAAGAAAGGGCATATGATAAAGGATTGCCAGGAAAGTGTGAAAGAGTGCTTCGAGTGTAAAGAAATAGGCCATTTGAAGAAAGATTGTCCGAGGTTGAATGGTGGAGCAACTGGTGGGGAAAGTATGAAATATGCATGTGGTAATTGTGGAAAGGCTGGTCATTATGCAAGGATGTGTCGTGACCAGAGGAATGTATGTAGCTATTGTGCGATGGAAGGACATTCAAGTGAAAAGTGTTGGATTAGACTGAGAGCGCAAGGTGTGAATGGAAAGTCTGAAGCGGGAAACTGAATGGTAAGAGGGTACCTGCTGAAGTATCCTCTAGGTGCATGAGTGTGAGTAATGTGTTGGTAAGTCTGTCTAGTGTGAAAGTGCTGTCTGGTAGGAAGTATGAGTGTCTGAGTGTTAAGGTGGAATTGAATGGAATTGAGTGTTTGGCTTTAATAGATTCTGGATGCAAGGCGAGCTTGGTGTATAAAGATGTGTATGACAAGGTTAGCGAGAAAGCCCTCCTGTCTGAGTGCAAGGGTAGTTTGGTAGGTATTGGTAATAGGAGAGTGCCTGTGATTGGAATGATAAGGTCAGCTGTTCGAATGCATGGTATGATGATGAATGAATGTGAATTTTCTGTGATTGATAAGGTGAGTAGTGAGTATGGTGTGATTTTGGGGTATGATTTTATGAAAATGAATCGTATGGTTGTGCATCCTGCGAGTGATCAGATTGAGAGAAAGATTGGTAAAAATGGGGTGTATAAGTTGTATGTAGGGAAAGATGGTAGCGTTTTGAGGAGTGTGTTTACTGGTATTGAGGTGACTGCTATGGAGAATGTAAGGCTTGTGAAGGGTGAAAGGGTGTCTGTTAGAGTGAGTTGGAGTAAGGATGTTAGTTTGAATGTGAGTGAGAACACTGTGATATTGGATGGAAAGGATGCGTGTTATAAGGTAAGGCGTGTTGCTTGTGTGTTTGATGGCTTGATGAGAATGAATGATCCTTTTGTATGTGTGCAGGCGGACCCCAGTGTGAAAGGGCAGGTGAGGGGAATCCAAGTCGGAGATGTACTGGGCTACCTCTCCACTGTCAATGAGGTAGGTATGGATGATAGTACGGATGTCAGGGTGAATGTTGCAGGTGAAGAGACGTGTGAATGGACGTATAATGATGTGAAGAGCATGGTGGAATTGGATGGATGTTTAACTGAGTATGAAAGGGAGGATGTGTATCGAATGATATTTGAACGAAAGGGAGCCCTCAGTAAGGGTGATCTGGATTTTGGGGTTGCAAAGCTCCCGGAATTCAAGATTGTCCTGAAGGAGGATTCCCCAATCTATCAGCGGCCAAGGCATTTCCCACGTCCGGTTGCTGATAAGATTGAGGAGCAGTGCTTGGAATTGGAGCAATTGGGGGTGATTGAAGAGAGCGAGAGTGCATGGAATAGTCCAATTGTACCTGTACGTAAGCCGGATGGAAGATTGCGTCTGTGTGTGGATTATCGAAAGGTGAATGAAAGGACTGCGAAAGAAAGGTTTCCGATGTGTGTGTATAGTATGCATGGGATGGAGTGGTTTACGAAGCTGGATCTGGTACGGGGGTATTACCAGATGCCCATTGCTGAGGAGAGCCGGCCAGTAACTGCCTTCTCTTCCTCAAAGAGGCATTACCAGTACCGGAACCTCAGCTTTGGGTTGGCTAATGCTCCCGGAGCCTTCCAGCGGGCAATGAATGTTGTGTTGAGTAAGTTTGCGAGTAAGAATGTGATTGCGTTTATAGATGATATTTTGATTATGACTGAGACTTTTGAGGAGCATATGAGATTGGTGAATGATGTGTTGAGAACGTTGGAGAGTGTTGGTGTGAAGGTGAAAGTGGCGAAGTGTGAATGGTTTGCGAAAGAAGTGGAATTCCTTGGGCATATGGTGAGTGAGAATGGGTTGCGAAAATCACCAAAGTATGTTGAGAAGGTGCGAATGTTTCCTAAACCGGTGACTGTGAAGCAACTGAAGTCATTTTTGGGTTTGATTGAGTTCCAGCCAAAGTTTATATGTGATTGTTCTGGTGTGAGTAAGCCTCTGACTGAGTGGATGGGCAAGAAAGGTAGTACGGTTGTCAAGTGGAATGATAAGATGAATGAGGCGTATGAGAGACTGAAAGAGGCAGCGGCTGAAGATGTTGAATTGGCTTACCCAGATTATAGTGTAAATGCTAAAATGCTTGAACTGTATACAGATGCGAGTGGGTATTGTATGGGAGGTTTTCTGATGCAAGAGCAGCGTTTGAATGGAGAGAATGTCAGGCGAATAATTGGGTATGTATCCAAGGCTATGAATGTTGCAGAACGAAAGTATTTGACTGTGGAACGAGAGCTGGCTGCGATAAGATATTGTTTGAAAGTGTTGCGTCCATTTTTGTATGGTGTGAGGTTTGTGATAAAAACCGATCATCAACCTCTTGTGTATCTGCAGCGTATGAAGTGGGCTGATAGTAGGATTGCAAGGACTTTGGAAGATTTGAGTGACTTTGACTATGTGATTGAGTATGTGCCTGGTGAACAGAATGGAGTGGCTGATTTGATGTCAAGGTATCCTGGTACGAATGATGAAAATGTGTGTGGAGTGAGTGATCCTGAGTATTTGCCGAAAGGGATTATGAATGGAAAAGAGAGTAAGGGTGGTGGTGATTCCTTGTTTGAGAGTGTATGGAATGGTTTGCAAGATTTGAAGAGTGATGGAGTAGATGTGAGAGTGCCCGATAGTGTAGATGATTTAAGGAAGAAGGTAATGAATGAAGTGTGTAGGAAGCCTGAAAGCATTGGTATGGCAAAGGTGCGGAACTTCATGAAAGAATTGAGAGCAATGTGTATGCAAGGGGTCCCGCCATTTCAGGAAGTGTTGATTGTAGTGAGTCGTTTGTATGGAGTGATTGTTTATGTGCACTTTGGTGGTGAGAGGCCGATTGTGTACAAGGATGAGAAGATGAAGGGTTTGAATCTTAATGTGGTACATCTGCAATGTTTGAGCGGTGTGCACTACAATTGGGTGATTGAAAAGTGTTCATATATAAGAGAGAAGAATGATTGTCTGGATGAAGATGAGTGTGTGTTGAGTGATGATATGGGAGTTAATGACAGTGTGGATATCAGTGCTGATGTTGGTGTGCTTGTTCCTTCGGTGTATTGCGAACATGGTGGACCTGATATGATGGAAGCGAGAGTGAAAGTTGGTGAAAGGTTGTTCTGTGGTTTGATTGATAGGGGAGCGCAGGTGTCTTTAGTGAATGAGAAGATTCTGAGTAAGTATGATGAGTTTAAATGTTGCGAGCATAAACCTGTGAAGTTACAGATAAGTGGATTAGGGAATGGCTTGATAGTGGCATGGGAACAGGTTAGTCTGAAAGTGAGTTTGGGTAATGGTGTGAATGTGAAGCATGACTTTGTGATTCTGAAAGGTGAGCAAATGCCTTGTTGTTTCTTGCTTGGTGTAGACTTTATGAGATTGAATGATTTGTCTTTGGATGCTGATAAGGATCGTCTTATGAAAGGTGAATGTGAGGTGATGAAGTTGAATGAGTGTGCGAAGAATGTTGTCAAATTTTGTGGCATGATTGAGTTGGTCATGGATGATGAGAATGAGATTTTAAGTGATGATGATATTCTAGAGATGCAAGAGATGTGTCCTTTTGTTAGTGAGTTGAAGAAGTGTGTAATGATGCGTGTTGATTTGAATGAATGGCTAGAGTGTTTAAGTGATTTTAAAAGGTATGCTAAGGATTTTGTTGTTTGTATGGATGTTGTATATTTTGTGAGGCATGTGAAGGGTGGTGATGATATGTATGTACCTGTGATGTCCTTAGTTGGTATGATTGGTCTGGTGAAGGTTGTGCATGATAATTATGGGCATATGGGTAAGTTTAAGCTGTGGGAGTGTATGAAGGAGCGTGTGTTCCACCCGTTTCTGAGAACTTTGTGAATGATGTTGAAAGTTGATGCGAAAGAACCGTTTGAATTGGTAGTGATTGATTGTGTGTCTTTGCCGCGTACGAGTGCTGGGAATGTTGGTATGGTTGTTATGGTTGATCATAAAAGTAAGTTTGTGTATGCAGCGCCTGTGAGAGATAAAAGGAGTGTGACTGTTGCGCGTGTGGTTGAGCAGTTGTTTTTTCCTATGTGTGTATGGAAGCCTAGAAGATGTCTGAGTGATAATGGGCCTGAATTTGTAGGGGAAGTGTTTGAGCAAATGTTGAGAGAGAATGGTGTGGAGCATGTGAGAACAACTCCGTATGTACCGTCTTCAAATGGATTGGCTGAACGGACTATAAGAACCTTGTGTGAGATGTTGAGAATGATGAGTACGACAGTGAATGACTGGGATGTGTGTCTGGGGAGAGTGTTGTGGGCGTATAATTCAACTGTGCATAGTGCAACTGGAATGTCCCCATGTCAGTTTGTGATGAATTTTGAAAGGCGAGTGAAAGATAGGTTTCGTTTGAATGAAAGTGAGCAGAGTGTATGGCGTGAGGCGCATGAAAGGTTCCGTTCATTTGAATTAGGTACAAAAGTATTGAAGGTGAAAGAAGTGAAGGGTAGGTTGAATGTATCCAAGATGAGTGAGAAGTTTGATGGACCTTATAGAGTTGTGAGAGTTTGGGAAAATGGGGTAACGTATGTTTTGGAGAGTTTGAATGACGGCATGACTGAGAGAGTGCGGGCTCATCAGAGTCAGTTAAGGAGATGGAGAGAACCTCCTGACTACCTGGTGAGCCATCCGGTGTATGGACTGTGTAGAGAGAGAGGTAAAGTGCATGATGAAGAGATTGAATGTGATAGTATGGATCTGTCTGGGAAAGAGCTAGTCTTAGTCTCGAGGAGTAGAAAGCGTACAAAGAAGGGTGAAAGGAAGAATGCAAGTCTGAATGAAAGTAAGTCTGAGCAGAGTGTTTCTGGTATGGGGGATCTTGAAAGGAAGATTGAGTTTTTGTGTAAACAGGTGAGTGATTTGGCTGGTATAAGTAGACGAGTGAGTGAGCTGCCTGTGCCTGATTTTTCTGGTTTTGGGAACAGTATGAATGATAGTGTGTTTGGGCAGAATGAACCTAGTGTGGCTGATTTTTCGGGTTTTATGAATGGTAATAGTAGGGGTGAGTTTGATGTAGTGAATGATGAAGTGGCTGATTTTTCAGGTTTCTGGTGGGAACCAGTCGAAGGGGTTTCTGGTATGCCTGTTGAGAATACAGGGGATGTGAGTGACCTGTCTGTTTCACAAGAATGTACCTTGAGTTGGATGAGAGCTGTGAGTGAGGAGCTGATGAATGGAGGTATGAAGAGTGAGGGTTCTGAACGGAAGAGTGAGGGTTCTGAACGGAAGAGTATGAAAGAATTCTGTTGTGAGATGGGAGAACTGGTAATGAGGGCTAAGAATATGGTTGATGAGATGATAAATAGTGACGATGAGACTGACAGGACGACTGACGAACAACCCCGACTAATTGCTACGCGTAGCCAGGGACCAGTAGAAGAGTGTGAATGGGTGCAGAAGGGTGCGATTGAGCACAAGTGGTACCGTGAAGTGATTGAAAGGATTTAGTGAGTGGCTGGTCGAATGGCTTAAGGAAGGAGGGGTGTGGTGGAGCGAATGTGAGTGTGTGTAAAAGGGCCATTCTCCCACCCCTTTTCTCAGTACCCTCTCCCTCCCTCTGTAAGAATGTGTGTGTGAGTGGGAATGAGGTTTTTTTTATATTTTCTCTTTGTATATATATATGTATTTGATTTCATGTATTAATTGTTTTCTCTTTCTCAGATTGTACTTTGCTTAAGATAATCTTTTATCAAAATTGTACTTTGTTTATAATATTCTCTTAGCAAAATTGTACTTTGCTTAAGATAATCTTTTATCAAAATTGTACTTTGTTTATAATATTCTTTTAGCAAAGCGCCATATTCTGGAAAGAGAGAGTGGAAGTGTGGACTGATAGCAAGAGGGGTTCTCTAGACGAGTGCTCCGCCCAGCCCTGAGATGGAGGGCTTTCGTGCCTCTCTAACCACCTGAACCGCCATACCCGCCTTCGTTGACAATCCTGCCTCCTTCTAAGTTAGCCTACTACCACCCACCTCCAGCACACAAGTGATAGCGCGTGCCCCCTTTTCGTTCGGTTGTTGTTGTGTTTTTTTATGTTTTGTGTAAATATATTAGTAAATTGTTGTATTCGCCGGTTATAAAATTCTCTTTTGGTATCGTATTTGGATTGGGGAATTTAGCCTCATTTTGAAGTGTGCACACTTCCCTTGTAAATATAAAATTGTTGTAAATATAAGCTGTAATTATCATTGTACTTTTTTCTGTTAGTAAAGAACTGTACATACAATCCGTTTCATTCTCCTTCGATTTCTCACGTCCGGATTAGTATAGGAAGCGGGTTGGATCGATTGGGGTTAGTCTAAATTTTTCGGCCCGCTACACTGTGGCAAACAAGACCAAGGAAATGGTACGAATCCACCAATTCTAGGCAAACCACGTTTAGAAACAAATCCATGTTGTGGTGGAGATGTCGATGGCTGCTGAAGTGCACCCCTTAGTCTTGGCCAAGGAAAACTGAAACCTGTGTGCTACGGACGGCATAGCGAGAGATGTGGAAAGTACATATTTTTAAATACTTCACCTCAGTTAGTGGGATTGCAGTCCTACAGCAGGAAGCAATCTCCCGATATAGACTGCTACTCAACTATGGGCCAATATGATCACCTATTATTATCATACCTCTGTGCTAACTGATCCCAGGATGGCATGATGTCCACTAAGGCACCATGTCATGTCTAATGAACCAAACATTGTCCCGGTACCAGGTGCAGGTAGACAAAAGGTTGAAGGGATATTCATAGAGTAAAAAATAAAAAAGTAAAACACACCAACAACTTACTGAAGCTCCATCAGTGTTGAATTCAACCTTGGAAGAAGCCTCACCCAAAATCACAGTGGTAGTTTGGAAAATTTAAAGACCTTTTTACAACAACAAAAAATAGTGTTCTAGCTAACCTGAGTGTCCTAGGTCCTTGTTCAAAGAGTGTCCCATTTTCATTTTTATATGAATTTATCCATCCACCAAGGCGAGAAGAGCCTTCAATAAGCAAAATTTTTGAACTTATTCTAAAATTATGTAAATAGAAAGCAGCAGTTAAGCCACTTATTCCACCACCCAAGATTGCATATGACATTTGGGATTAATTACAAAATTAAGTCACAAAATATTCTGAAATAGATCAAAATATCAACAAAAGTCTAATATAAACTAGGGTATTATTCTAGTTTTGGTCATTGTTAAGATTAGAGGCACATAATTTTGTTAGCAATTACTACTACCTAGATGGGGCTTAATCCCCATCTAGAAACTAAAGATGCCTCCAGCCACAACTTTCAGAGACATCCTTGGCATACTGCAGTGGTTGGCTAATGTGGCATCACCAAGATGACATAAAGTAGTAGTGTTGTTTTTGGTTTTTTTAGGGGGGGGAGGATTATTATTATTAAGAAGCAAGTCTGCCGACTACCTACTTGGGCATAAGTCGCTGTAATCATAACAGCCTAGGACTAGGCTATTTTAAAACAACAATATGCAAAGCAAAAAAACAATTATACAAAAAGGATAAAAGAAAAAGGGCAGGAAGCAACCTCCAGCGTCAGGAAGCATTGGGAAATAGTGATCATCAGATGGTTCTTTTTAACTTGGGAATAGTGAAAGGTAGAACATCAACAAACTCCACAAAAACTCCAAATTTTTATAGGGGAGATTACGATAAATTACAAAACTTGCTAAATCAAAATAGGTGGGATATAGAATTCAGGGGAAAGAATACTTATGAGATGTGGGACACTTTTAAGACTATAATAAACATAGTCCAGGAGCAGTGTATTCCAATGAAGGCTATTAGGAAGAAATGTAGGCAGCCATTGTGGTGGAATCAGCAGATAGCTAGGAAAATTTCTGAGAAGAAAAGGGCATACGAGAGATTACAGCTAGAAAGTACTTTTTGATAATTTAAATCATTATAGGTCGACCAGAAATGAGCTAAATAAGATTATTAAGAAGAGCAAAAGGGCGGCAGAAATTAATTTAGCACAAAATAATAATAAAGATCCAAGAAAATTCTATAGCTATTATAGAATTAAGAACAAATCTAACAGTGATAAAATTGGGCCTATTAGATATGAAGGGGTTTTGAAAGAATCTGATGAGGAAATAGTAGAGGTTCTTAATGATCATTTTTCTTCAGTATTTACACATGAGAATCAAGATAGATTAATTGATGATAATTTTAGGTCAAGGGAAGTAGTGTTGAATACTGTTAATGTGAACAGGGAAATAATTAAAGGGCTTATATTGGAGTTAAATACTAGTAAGTCATCTGGCCCAGACAACATTCATTCTAGGTTACTCAAAGAAGGTGCAAATAGTATTGCAATGGCTCTTGAGAAGATATATACTAGATCACTAGAGTTTGGAGAAATACCTAATGATTGGAAATTAGTGAATGTAGTGCCAATTTTTAAAAAGGAAGGTAAAGAGGACCCAAATAACTTTAGGCCGGTAAGCTTAACTTCTATCATTTGTAAAATACTTGCGAGGATAGTTAAGAAGGGGAATTCTGACCATCTAGAGTGAGGTAGGTTAATAAATGATACTCAGCATAGGGGCTTAGATGGATTATGTTACTAAACAATTAGATAAAGGAAAAGAATGTTGATGTAATTTACTTAGATTTTACTAAAGCTTTTTGATAAAGTTTCACATTGGAGACTAGTTCACAAATTAAAAATGCATAGGATATGTGGTAAAGTTTTGAATTGGATAACTGAATGACAGAAAACAGAGTTGTGCTGAATGGGGTGCGGTCACAGTGGAGGGACATTATCACTGGCATACCTCAGGGATCCACTCTAGGCCGTTTATTATTCATAGTTTATATAAATGATCTTGGGGAGGCTGTAAATAACAAAGTGTCAATATTTGCTGATGACACTAAATTGGCAGCTGTAGTCAAAGAAGTTGAGGGTAGCTTTAAAGTGCAGACTGACATAAATAAGTTATTAGCTTGGGCTCAGAAGTGGCAAATGACTTTTAACCTTAAAAAATGAAAAGTTCTTAACATGGGAAGGGATAATAGGGAATTTAGCTATATAATGGATGAGTATTGACTGAATTCAGTTGAGGATGAGAAGGACTTAGGCGTAGTAGTAGATAGGTCACTGAAATTTTCAAAGCAGTGTATTGAGGCAAAAAATAGAGCAAATAGGGTCCTAGGATACATTAACAGGAATGTTAGCTACAAGAGTAAAGAGGCTATCCTGAAACTCTACAACTCGTATGTTAGGCCACATTTAGAGTACTGTATACAAGCATGGTCACCACATTTTAGACATGACATCAACTTGCTAGACTCAGTACAAAGGAGGGCAACAAAAATAATACCTTCCCTGAAGCACCTTGAATATGAAGATAGACTGAGGGTACTAAATATGTTCTCATTTGACAGAAGATGTGTGAGGGAAGATATGATTGAGCTTTTTAAAATCTGTTCTGGGATGGATAAGTTGGATGTTAGCAAGTAATTTGAATTGGAAAGTAGTAATAGGACTAGGGGTCACCACTTATAAATTAAAAAACAGATGTGCAGGTATGATGTTAGAAAATATTTTTTCACCAATAGAGTGGTAGATTAATGGAATGATTGGCCATCTGAGAGTGTAGACAGTCCAAACTTGAATGTATTCAAATGCAGATTAGATGATTATATGGGAAGGGGGAGTTAACTTTGCAGGGTATTCTGGACTCATTCCTGTGGATGCAGTTTTTTATTATTGTATACTACGATTGATTTGGATTTTGATGAGTCTTGATGATGATGCTTTTTGTTTTTGACACATTCCTGTGCATGGTTCGAATTGTATATTGTAGATGCATGAAATGACACAATCCTATGGATTGTTTAAATTGTATATTGTAGATCCATGATCTGACACAATCCTATGGATGCATTTTGTGGGTGGGTTTTGACAGATGCGGATGACCTTGTGGCTTTTGTCATCCGTGAAATTATGTTATGTTATATTGGGATTGGATCCAAGTTGCAATGTGTTTTTTTTTTTTGTTTTTTTTTTGCTCTCCCAATTACCTGAATAAGACAATCTTTTCCAATAGTACAAAAACCATTAAGATAATGTACAGTACTTGGTTGAGCAACTACCACAAGAGGCCTATCAACAAAACTATTAATTATGGTACCTAACAATCTTGTTCTTAAAAAAAAATAAAGAAAGGCAGTTGCTAAATTCATTAGCACTATAACCATCTGTAAGTACCTTCTTTTTGGTGTTCCCACTTAAATTGATTAATATCCTGTAAAAGCTTTACCATATTAGATCCTGCCTCTTGAATTTTGTTCTTATAATACAAACTTTTCTTTCTTCTTATTGATTTTTTTACAGTCTTAAATTCAATTTTAGCATTCTCATATTTGCAATTCTAGCTCTCGCCATATTAGAGTTAATGGGTTTAATACCCAACAGATGAACACCTTCATTTTGATCTGGCCAAAGAAAGGAAACCACATTATCGAAATTAATTTGAAGAACTTGGAAATGGGAAAGCCCTTAATAATGACACTGTCCAACCTCTTGTCTCTTTCCCTAAGTTCTCTCACCTCCAATCTAATGGTCTCTCTCTGATGTCAATGTTGCCGTCCACATTCTCACCCCACTGAGATATGCAAGACCTCAGCTGCCCACTTAGACTAGCCACAATCTCAAACATTTTTAAGACTCTCTCCTTCAGGGACTTTCCCAAATTTGGCATGCCACCCAACATATGCTCAGAGGCTTCAAGGTCATCTTCAAAATTACAGGAGGGGCAAAGAAAACAAATACCCTTGCCCTCCCACTGCAGAATTGCATCAATCAGTGTTAGACAGGCCAGTGCATTTGGAGGACTCATGACACCATTGCCCACAGAGGCCACAGCCACAGCTCTATCACCAACAGGAGTCTGACATGTAGCACAAGGGAACTGGGTATCGGAGGGCATGTCCCTAGCTGCACAAGGCTCAACCTGCGACCTCTTCTGACCTCACATAGGCTCAGCAAAAGCACAACTACTCAAAGAATTAAAAAGAGTAAAAGAAATAAAAAACAAAATAAAGAGGGAGAAAGGAAATAAAAGTAACCAGGATATACCACCAGCACTCAGTAAAAAATAGAAAAAACAACCCACAACCAAAAGAAAACCACAATATAACAGCAGTATATACAACCCAAGAAATTACTAACACAAATAAAAAGTGAGAATATGTACAAATGGTGACTACCCTGCTATATAAGATGTGGGGGTAATTCTAAAGAAGCAGGAGCACCAGAGCATACAACCATTCACAATGAAGGCTACCATCTCATTACAAAATGGTTAGCCTTACTTGCTGGCTCCACAGCCCAACCATTATCACTAAACAATGATTATTAAAAGTAGTAGGGGGTGCAACCCCCTACAATTAAAGGGGGGTATGGGGGCAAAGTCCACCCCTTTCAAAATTCCCTTTAAAATAATATATAATATATAAATATGCTAGTTTTTAGTGAAGGGTATGACATGCCTATCTTAATAAAATAAAGTTGCCTTAGAAGTTGTTTCAGATCTATTAAGAAAGACTAATGTTAATAAATCTATGGGACCAGACGAGAATCCATCCAAAGTTTTTAAGTGAATGCCACATTGAACTAGCAGTCCCAATAACAATGTTAATAAAATACTCTTCGGAAAATGTAATTTTGCCCACCTTATGGAAAGTTGCAAAGATTTGTCCTATCTTTAAAAAAGGTGACAAGTTGGATTCTCTTAACTATCGACCGATATCCCTTACATGTATAGTAAGTAAAATGTGAGAAACCATCATTAGAGATAAGTTAATTGAACAGTTAGAGTACAATGTTATCCTTAGTAGAAAACATCATGGTTTTAGGAAGAAGCTTAGTACAGTAACAAATCTCCTTGAGTAACATAACATAACATAACATATAACATAATTTCACAGATGACAAAAGCCACAAGGGCCTATCAAAGGTCATCCGCATCCATCAAAACCCACCCACAAAAAGCACCATCACCAGGGGAAGACAAAATCAAAGTCCCCCACAATATAATATAACAGATGACAAAAGCCACAAGGGCTCATCATAGGTCATCCGAGTCAAACAGACTCTTTTTTTTCAGGCACCCAAACTCCAAGGAAAACTACATCCAGAGGATTGCATCCAGAAACAAGGGTATCACCAATCAAGGCTTGTCAAGAAATAAATCATGCAGCTATAGATATATACAAACAATATTAATATATATACAAAACTTAGGAACCATCACAACTTTCCCTCCCCATAAACTCATCCAACCTATTCTTAAATACATTTAAATTTGGACTACCTACTACCCTCCGCGGCAATTTGTTCAAGAAGTCTCCCACTCTATTGGTGAAAAAATATTTTCTTAAATCCAACCTACACCCTTGCTTTTTAATTTTCAAGTGGTGACTTCTAGTCCGATTTCCATCATCTAACTCAAAAAACTTGCTAACATCCAATTTATCTATCCCAGAAATTTTTTCAAAGAGCTCAATCATATCCCCTCTCACACACCTTTCGAACGAGAACATATTTAATACCCTCAGTCTATCTATATATTCAAGGTGCCTCAGGGAAGGAATAATCTTTGTTGCCCTCCATTGGACTGACTCAAGAAGGTTAATATCGTGTCTAAAATGTGGGGACCATGCCTGTATACAGTACTCTAGATGCGGCCTAACATAAGAGTTATAGAGTTTAAGAATAACCTCCTTACTTTTGTAACTGACATTTCTCTTAATGAAACCCAGCACTCTATTTGCCCTATTTCTTGCTTCAATACACTGCTTAGAAAACCTTAATGACTTATCTATTACTACTCCTAGATCTTTCTCATCCTCTACTGAGCTCAGCCAATGCCCATCCATTTCATAGCTAAATTCTCTATTATCTTTTCCCATGTTAATAACTTTGCACTTATCAAGGTTGAAAGTCATTTGCCACTTATGTGCTCAGGATAACAATTTATTTTAATCCCCCTGCACTTTAAAATTATCATCAATATCTTTAACTACAGCTGCTAATTTGGTATCATCCGCAAAAATTGACACTTTATTATTAACTGCCTCCCCAAGATTGTTTATATAGATGACAAATAATAATGGACTGAGAACTGATCCCTGAGGAACCCCACTGATAACATCCCTCCACTCTGACTTTACACCATTTAGCACTACCCTTTGCTTCCTGTCTTTCAGCCACTCAGCTATCCAATTTGAAACGCCCCCACATATCCCAATCATTTTTAATTTATGAACTAGTCTCCTATGTGGTACCTTATCAAATGCTTTACTAAAATCTAAGTAAATTATATCTACATTCTTTCCCTTATCTACTTGATCTGTTACAAACTCCAGAAAGTCTAGTAAATTAGTCAAACATGATCTACCTGATCTAAACACATGCTGGGCATCGCTGATTAACCCCTCCCTCTCTAGATGTTGGCAAATCCCTTTTTTAACTATTTTCTCAAGAATTTTACAGACTACAGGAGTTAGGTTAACTGGTCTAAAGTTATTTGTATCCTCCTTACTACCCTTCTTGAAAATGAGGACTACATTCGCTCTCTTCCAATCATCAGGTATTTCTCCATATTCCAGTGACCTAGTATACAACTTCTCCAGAACTATTGAGATACTTTCTACCCCTTCTTTAAGTATCCTAGAATGAATATTATCAGGCCCAGAGGCCTTGGTAGTATCTAACTCACCTATTAGTTCTTTTATCGTCCTCCAATCCGCACTAATGGTAGTAAACACCTCTTTCCCTGACCCATGAGTACTATACATAAAGACTATTTAGTTTCTCCTTTGTAAATACTGATGCAAAATGACCATTTAGTACCTCAACTATTTCCTCATCAGTTTCCCTCACAACTCCTTCATATTTGATAGGTCCTATTTTAACTCTGCCAGACTTATTATTAATTTTATAGTAACTAAAGAACTTTCTAAGATCTTTGTTGCTATCCTGAGCTAATTTAATTTCTGACACCCTTTTGTTCTTCTTTATAATCTTATTTAACTCATTCCTAGCCATTCTATAATCACTTAAATTTTGAATATTATTTTGTACCTGTAATTTTTTATATGCCCTTTTCTTCTCTGAAATTTTTCTAGCTATCTCCTGATTCCACCATAATGGTTTCCTACTTTTGTTCCTGATGGCCTTCATTGGGATACATTGTTCTTGGACTACATTTATTATATGCTTGAAAGTATCCCACATCCCATAAGCATTTTTACCTCTGAATTCTACATCTCAGTCTACAAAATTTAGCAAGCTTCGGAGTTTTACATAATCTCCCTTATGAAAATTTGGAACTTTTACAGCATTCTCGGTTATTTTACCCTTCTCAATTCCCAAGTTAAAACGAAATATCTGATGCTCACTATTTCCCAATGCTTCCCCAACAGTCAATTCTTGAACTAAATGATCACTGCTAGAAAGTACTAAATCTAATATATTGTCCCCCCTCGTTGGCTCATTAACAAATTGATTCCAAAAATTATCCTCAAAGCATTCTATGAACCTGCCACTTGTTCTATCCCTACCTATCATATTTTCCCAGTCCACAGAGTTTAAGTTGAAGTCCCCAATAATAACTGCATCTGTTTCACATCCCTTACTTATTTCCCTTATCATTAGTTCATCCATATCATCAGTCTGACCAGATGGCCTGTAAAAAGCTCCCAAATGCACCATTCTATTTTTACTGAACCTAATATCTATCCAAAGTGACTCAACTCCATCCTGCTTTATTGAAGTATTTAAACATGAAACAATGTTGTTTTTTATATAGATAATTATTCCTCCACCAATCCTACCTTTCCTTTGACTAATGTACATATTATAGCCCTGTAAATCAAATTCACTTATAGTGTCACTAAATTCTATTTCATTAAACCATGATTCAGTAACACATAATATATCTATATCCTCATCGCTAATATAACTAAATAACTCATCCTTCTTGTTTCTAAGACTACGAGCATTTGAATAGAAACAATTTAACCCCCCTTTTCCTGAAGCACCTCTTGAAACCTGAATGACCTCACCTCTATCGCCTTGGAACCTATTTCTGTTATCTGCCAAGTCCATTCTACTTTCAGTACTATAATGTCCTCTCATAATTCCCTGACCACTATTAGTATCTAGTTTCCCGCCCGCAAAGACCTAATAACACGATCATACTCCTCCCACAACACATCTACCCCGCCTCCTACTCAAATGCAGTCCATCCATCGCATACATTTCTTTCATTCCAACTGACAAAAGCAGTTGATTTGCAAATACCCATTGATGTTAACTACGTGGACTGTAGAAGAACTTTTAACACTGTGGCCCACAAAAGGTTATTGACTAAATTGTATTAGAAGTAGTGTGTTGGAATGAATGAGGGATTTTCTTGCTGACAGAAAACAATTTGTAGAAGTTCGAGGTCAGTATTCCACTGTCCTTGGACCAGTCTTATTTTTGGTTTTTGTTAAAGACTTGGTAGAAGAACTTGAATGCCCAGCCATAATGTTTGCAGATGATGCAACAATTTTTGTTAAAATTAATTCTGATTAAGATATTGTAGCTATGAAGAGGGACTTCCAAAAACTTCAGAAATGGAGTGAGAAGTGGATGTTAGAATTTAATCCAGATAAGTGTACAACAATGCATATCGGACATAGGATTTTTTTAAATTTTAAGATCTCATCTGGAGACTACCTACTTGGGCATTAGTCACCTTATTCAACACTGCCTAATATTAGGCATCTTTAAAATAAGATGCAAAAAAAACACCCATAAAAACCCAACAATAAAAAAAACAATAAGCAGGAAGCAAGCTCCAACGTCGGGAGGAAGTCCACCTCCCTGCAGGATTAGGAACGTACAAATTACAAAGAAAAAAAAACTAGTTAAGTAAAGGGGAGAAGGCCGGCCTCTGCCCAAAATTCTATAAATCCACTAGTCAGTGTGCACAAACTCATCCTGAGTACAAGGGACAGGCACAGGCACAGGCAACACCACCCATCCCAGTGCCAACACAGGTAATGTGAGCAGAGATCCCCTAGACTGGGACATTCAACAAGAATGTGCCAAACAGTCTGGGGGACAATGCAGTCTCCACAGTAGGGCGCTGGCAAGCGCTCCATCAAATGGTGGTGCATTCCGCGAGTGTGTCCAATTTTGAGACGACAGAAAGCAACCTGAAGCTTTTATGGCATTGGAGGGTAGGTCCATGGGAATGGTCATGGTGCAATGGCACGCAACTTTAAGTGGCATCTCCCCAGCCTTGACTAGTAGGCTCTCAATGAGGGAAGTGCGGAAGGCGCCGGTCGCCAGGGGAAGGCCGGTGTGGTGGATCAAGTCTACCTTGCGCAATACACGTTCAGCTGCGGATGCATAAAACTTGCATCGGTAGTTGAGTTTTGAATGAACAAAGGATAAACAAAAAGTAAGGCAGTCGCCCTATCAGCACCCCAAGCGCTGAATGTCACGGAACAGAGAATATCCATGGCGTGGGTATAAGAGACCCTATGGCTGCGAATATGATCCTCCCAGTTGAGGTGTTGGTCAAATACAAGATGAAGGAAATGGTGCAATTCAACCACTTCCAGGTGTACCCCATTAAGAAACAAGTCTGGGTCAGGGACGAGCCATAGATGGTGGCAGAAGTGCACCATCTTAGTCTTGGCCAAGGAAAATTGTAACCTGTGCGCTTCAGCATAGCAAGAGACATGGTTCAATGCCTATTGGAGTTGACATCTGATTCGTGCCAAAAGAGATCGAATGGTTGTCCATATAGAGAATAGTGAGAACATCTTCCGGCAGCACCGAGGTGATGCCGTTGATGCTCAGGGCAAAGAGTGTGATACTGAGGACACTTGCCTGCTGGACACCCTCTTCCTGCTCCATTGGACTAGAGAGGGCTCTCCCCACCCATACGCGGGAAATCGACGATCTCACAAAAATTCAGATATACATATTGAGAGGCATCCCCTCGACCCCATCATGTGGAGAGTCTCCATGATAGCGTATCGCCATGCAGTATCATAGGCCTTTTCCAGATCAAAAAACTCTGTGGCGTAGTGCTGTCTACGAAAGAAGGCCTCGCAGATAGCATTTTCCAGTCGGAGCAGAGCATCCTACGTGGAGAGGAACTTGCAGAAGACAGAAGACAGATGTCTCCGCTGTCCATAAAAAAGGCTAATCTAATATTTACCAATTTCTCCATCAACTTGCACACACAAGAGGTTAGAGAGATTGGGCAGAAACTGGCCAGAGTAGAGTGATCTCTCCCCGGTTTGCAAAAGGCAACCCAGATCCCGTTGAACAAATCTAAGAGAAAGGCCATGCCTCGCTCACCCAGGTGTCGAAGCATGGCATACGGGACATCATCCAGACCATGTTTTTTTTTATATATATTATTTATTAGGGATTTCATGTTTTTTTTCTCTTCCTCAGCTATTTACCCGTTTTTTTTGATCGACTAGCCACTCTCTTAAATACTCCAAAATTTAATCGCCACCATTTGTAAAGAGTGGCTGAGAGTGTAGTTTGGAAATAACGCAATTAAGTTATTTTAAGTCCCACCGGGACAGAGAGGGCTTTGATAGCCTCAAGACGAGACCAGATCACATTATACTGAGCTTGGAGGCACCAGCCTTTTTTTTTGTAACAAGTCCAGCTATTGTGCCCACAGGAGTGGCAACTGGTAGGACTTTGCCCCAGGGGACCTAAATATCTAAAAAAAAATCCATGGTGATAATTGAGACCTTTTCTTTTTTGTGTATGTTTGCTAAGTTATCACTCATTTATTTCATTAGTTTATAAATAATTGTGAGATAGTATTGGTACATAGGATTTTTTTTTTTTTTACTGTGTATATATAGTAAAATTATCTATCCATATTTTTTGTGTGTCTAGAAATAAGTAAAGAGATCTCTTATAAATATTTACCCCATATTTTTCTTGTAAATAAAGGACTGTACATACAATCTGTTTCATTTCTCCCTTGATTTCTCAAGTGCAAATTAGTGTAGGAAGCAGGTTGAATTGATTGGGGTTAAAGGATAGATTTTCAGCCAGCTACAACAAGGGTGGTCGGTGTGCAAACTGGCCAGCCCTTCTAGGAATAGTAGTTAGGCCCGCGGCAATAAGGTTGCCAGAGAAGAACTCAACGGACTCATCTACCAACCTAAACTCCTCGACTGAGAGAGAATTCAGTCATTTCCTGAAATGCAGACCACCACACCCACGCCAAGCACCACTGGGGTGGGCACTTGGTGGCAGCGACCCAGAAAATGATATTTGAATGGGAAAGTGATCACTACTATCGAGGTCATCAACCACTCCGCAATCAAAATCAGGCTGTGCATCCAGAGAGCACAAAGATAGATCGAGGTGGGAAAATTTAGTGGTTCTTGGGCAGTGATGCGTAAACTCATCCACATTTCGGACACCCATCTCAAGCTCATCAATCAGGTCGGCGAGGCCTTGACACTGGGGATTGATATAATGGTCTCCCCAGAGGGGATATCTACCATTTAGATCTCCGAGCAAGAGAAATGGCCTCAGCAACCGTGCCACAACGTGGCAGAAGTCGGCTGACGGTGGAATGTACGCAGAAATAACAGTATTGCACATTCTCCTGCCTGTCCCCCATCCTGTGGTAGTGGGGTCGCAAAACCCTTATACCCCAGGAGGGTGGGCAGGGGGCATGCGCCCAGCATGGTCTCCTACAAAAAGATAGCTAACGGGGAATGGGAGGAGACGAGCCTCTGCAGCTCCTCCCAGTTGGCCCGGAGTCCACGGTAATTTCATTGAAGGAATATGCCCTCCAGGCCTAGCTCGGAGGAGATGCCGGGGCCCTCTTCGAAGAGAAGACCCTCACGGTGTAATATGCTTCTTCCCCATATATTTAACTTCTTTAATATATCTATTGTTGTTTTGTTTCAGCAAATTAATCTGAAGTAAAATTTATATTTTTCAGACTTATTTCAGATTAATTTTAATGTTAGCAAAACTTTGACTTTTGCAAATAGATAAAACGTGTATATTAAATAAAATCTATAATATAAAGGAACCCAAGTTAAGGGGTAAGTAAAAAAATAATAGTTATAGTATTATTGAGATTGTAAAAAAAATATTTACAAATATGTAAAACACACATAACGAAGGTTATCTTTAGATTCTTGTGTCAGAGTCTTTATTCTGGAGTGGCAGCAGACACATCCATCCATGCATCCCCCATGAATGGAGAGGAGCCTGAGTCTTTTTAGTCTTTCTTCTCTTTTTAGGAGAGGAGGACAGGTAATGAACCTGCTTCACCCCTGCGCTGGCAGGATGGACCAGCCCTCAGCAAGATCCTTCTCCGAGATGGAGAAGGTCCTAGCAGTCGCAGGGGCACCAGTCGGAGGAGGAGATCCTTCCCCTCCTTGTACTGCCTTGGAGACCTGAGCTGTTTGAGGAGGACCTTGAAATGGGGCGGGCTCGAGTTTGGTGCTGAGCCCAGATTCATCCCTATAGAAGGCCCTACCATCTGAGGCTGGGTTGCTTCAAGGACCATGTCTATATCTCGGGAGGCAGCCTCCATTTGGCCACCCTTCCCCCAGGACATCACAGGTCCCATTGGCAACGGTGTCACAGGTCGAGTCATGGGAGGCACAGGCCTTGAACCCCGCTAGGTTTAATATTCTAGCCAGCAGGTCTTTTGAGGGAAGCGACCAATGGGCCCTTCAGCATGGTGGCTCCACCTTGGGCACAGTGTAAAATTGATAGAGAAGTGAAGCAGGTTGTTAAAAACCCACCATCCTAAACCGGAGCTCAGGGGTTAGGGAACATTGCCCCTTACACCCTCTGCCCCGATCCGGGATATTTGGCTGAGAAGAAGTTCAACATCTACCTTGTGAAAATAGAGGCTGACCAGAGAAAGTTGTAGGGGAAGTGAGGAAGTAGGGGAGAAATACAGGCTGTCTGAAAGGAGAAGAGACTAAACTGGGGCTGGCTTGGACTTAGGAACCCTGGAATATCTTATACACTAAATGGAAGAGAAATTAAATCAACATTGCAAAGGAATTAAAGCCAGCCCAAAATATTGGAAATATAGTGGCCAAAGCCAATAGAGTAGTGGGATTGATTAAGAGAATTTTTTTTATGTATGGACATTTAACTGTATCACACACTATATTGTTCTTTGGTTCGGCTACACCTTGAATATGCTGTCCAGGCGTGGTCCCATTATAAGAAGGATATTGAAGAACTTGAAAAAGTTCAAAGAAGGATGACCAAGTTGGTACCAGAGTTGAAAGAGTTACCCTATGAGACTAGATGTAAAAGACCGGAAATAACTTCACTACAGCAACAAAGACTTCATGGAGACCTGATTGAGGCATACAAGATCATTCATGGTTTTCAAAATTTTGATATGAATGACTAGTTTGAATTCAATACTAGTAACACAAGAACAAATAGTTATAAATTAAGGAAGATGGAACATATCAGAACTGTCACAAGAGCAAATGCATTTAGTATTTGTGTTGTGAATCCTTGGAATGATCTCCCAGAGTATGTTGTCAGTGCTCCATCAATAAGTGCCTTCAAGAAGAGACTTGACAATCACTGGAACCAAATTAACTAGTCATATGGATGATACTGGGATGTCTTAATTTAGTAATATTTGTGATATTTGAGCGGAGTGAGAAATACTTTTCCATTTTTGTTTCTATACAGAAACAAATCATTATATAATGATAATAACTAGGATCAAAGTGACCAATGAAAAGGAAATTCAACATCTAATTTAAGTATCTGAAGGAAGCGGACCTGTAATGGTTACAACTCTGATAATTTAAACTACTAATGTCCAATACTTTATAAAATAAGTTGAGGTGGCACCCAAACAAGATAGTCTTATTTATTCTCCCACTAATATCAAATAGCTAAGTATAATACATATGATGCAACCAAACCAAAATATGCAAAATTCGTAAGAAAATCATGTGTCACTAATCTTTACAATTACCCTAGTTTTAGCCACAATTCATTAAGAGAAGGGGCAGTCTACCTTTCTGTCAAAGGTAGACTCTTGCGTGCTGACCTCCTACAGTATTATAAAATATCCCGGCTAGTATAGTGGTTAGTGCGCTTGCCCGGCAATCATTGGATCAGCAGTTTGAATCTCTGTCCGGAGTCTTTTTATAAAAAACTGACACTATTAATAGGGAGGTTAGCTCCAATGCAGTCTCTGCTGCATCTTCCAACCAAGATAACAGAATGGATTACAAGTAATTTAGCCATCGGTTGGCTAATTTCAGATGCAGATAGACCACAAATAACAAGATAGAACTAACAAAACTCAAAAAGTAATGGATACAGAAAAGTTTCAAGTTTGCGCTTAAAATATGCACAGAACTCGCAGAAACAACATCTTCAGGCAAAGAGTTCCATAAATTGATAGTTCTAAGTGAGAAGAAGCAAGCTCTGACATCAGTATTGTGAGGAGGGAAAAAGATTTTTTTTTTACTGTGACCTCTAGTTCGATCAAGACCTCTCCAGTTGAATAGGTCAGCCAATTGGGTGCAATGATCATTTAGAATCTTCCAAACAATTATTAAGTCAACAAGAATAAGACGGCCTTTGATTGAGAATGTAAAGATACTTAATGAAAATTGTAGAATATATATATATAAATATTCTTAAAAACATTTAGCTATTATTAAATTTTCAGCAAAAAGTAAAAAAAAACAATAAAACCCAAATAAACCCACTGGGTTATTTTAAAAAACCCAGGGTTTTTCCCAACCCTATTTACTGTCCCCATCTTTTTCAGGATCATTCCGAGTTGTGAAAAGCCCAAGAGCTGAAATGTACAACCTTAAACCTGGGCAGAAGGTCTGTCCACATTGTGATACCCAGATGAAAGCGCCTTCAGCTTACCCCACGTATGAAGAAACAATACTCGAAGATGCCAGAGAGCAGTCATTTGAAGAGACCTTTGAATCCCTTAACTCAAGTGTTTTACTACTAGAATGTTCCCCAATTAAGACTAACATAAGAATGAGAGACAAGGTAAATTATGGTAAGCGGAAAGTATCGGAGGTTCAAGAAGTGTTAGCTAAAAGGTAGCCACTGTTCTCAAAATTACCGAAGAATCGATACAGTCACAGGATACCACCAAAGAAGCCTGTACACAATGTTCTGACTTAGACAGACTGATTTATTTGATGAAGGAGAAATTGAAAAATTGCAAATCCAAACAGGACAAAATTCAAATATTGACACTTATTCCAGAAAGCTGGACTATTGAAAAAATGTGCAATGAATTTGGTGTTTCAAAATATGCAATAAACCAAGCTAGGGATCTAAAAAAGAAATCTGGAATCCTTGCACGACCCAATGCCTATCTAGGGAGTAAGACACTGTCGCAAGATATTATTACTGCTGTTGAATTGTTTTATCAAGATGATGTTTTCTAGAATGTGCCCAGGAAAGAAAGACTTTGTTTCTGTCAGAATCAATGGTGAAAAAGTTTGCAAACAGAAAAGACTGATTTTGGTAAACATCGCAGAATTGTACGCAATTTTCGATGCAAAGTTCCCCAATTTTAAGATTGGTATATCAAAGTTCTTTGAGCTTCGGCCCAAATGGTGTGTACATGTGGGGAGTAAGCGCTCTCACTCTGTTTGTGTATGTGAGAAACGCCAGAATGCCAAGTTGTCACTCAATGGGTTACCCACCGCAGCCATCAACAGTACTGATTACAAAGATATTTTGTCAATGGCTGTTTGTGACATATCTAAGCGGCACTGTATGTTGAGAATCTGTGAAAATTGTCCTGGTGTTCAGAAAATTAGAGAACATTTGATGTCTGTGTTTACTGCTAATGAGCAAGAGCTTGATGATAACATCATATAAACAGTGGGTTAGGAATGAGTCAGGTAAAACAACTCTGGAAACATTGTCTTGTACAGTTGAGAATTTTATTAACAAGTTCTGTTCAGTGTATGAAGCACTGCTTTCTCACAGTTCATCACAAAAGCTTAAGCACAGCATCCAAGCAGCCTGAAAGAAACCATTTCTTACAGTACTGGGGTTTTGTTGTTAGACTTTGCTGAAAATTACATTTTTGTTGTTCAAGATGCAGTTCAAGGCCACCACTGGAATAACAGTCATAACATAACATAACATAATTACACGGATGACAAAAGCCACAAGGGCCTATCAAAGGTCATCCGCCTCCGTCAAAACCCACCCACAAAAAGCACCATCACCAGGGGAAGACAAAATCAAAGTCCCCCACAATATAATATAACGGATGACAAAAGCCACAAGGGCTCATCATAGGTCATCCGAGTCAAGCGGCCTCTTTTTCAAGGCACCCAAACTCCCAGGAAAACTACATCCAGAGGATTGCATCCAGAAACAAGGGTATCACCAATCAAGGCTTGTCAAGAACTAAATCATGCAGCTATAGATATATACAAACAATATTAATATATACAAAACTTAGGAACCATCACAACCTTCCCTTCCCATAAACTCATCCAACCTACTCTTAAATACATTTAGATTTGGACTACCTACTACCCTCTGCGGCAATTTGTTCCAGAAGTCTACCACTCTATTGGTGAAAAAAATATTTTCTTAAATCCAACCTACACCCTTGCTTTTTAATTTTCAAGTGGTGACCTCTAGTCCGATTTCCATCATCTAACTCAAAAAACTTGCTAACATCCAATTTATCTATCCCGGAAAAAATTTTAAACAGCTCAATCATATCCCCTCTCACACACCTCCTTTCGAACGAGAACATATTTAATACCCTCAGTCTATCTTCATATTCAAGGTGCCTCAGGGAAGGAATAATCTTTGTTGCCCTCCGTTGCACTGACTCAAGAAGGTTAATATCGTGTCTAAAATGTGGGGACCATGCCTGTATACAGTACTCTAGATGTGGCCTAACATAAGAGTTATAGAGTTTAAGAATAACCTCCTTACTTTTGTAACTGACATTTCTCTTAATAAAACCCAGCACTCTATTTGCCCTATTTCTTGCTTCAATACACTGCTTAGAAAACCTTAATGACTTATCTATTACTACTCCTAGATCTTTCTCATCCTCTACTGAGCTCAGCCAATGCCCATCCATTTCATAGTTAAATTCTCTATTATTTTTTCCCATGTTAATAACTTTGCACTTATCAAGGTTGAAAGTCATTTGCCACTTATGTGCCCAGGATAACAATTTATTTAAGTCCCCCTGCACTTTAAAATTATCATCAATATCTTTAACTACAGCTGCTAATTTGGTATCATCCTCAAAAATTGACACTTTATTATTAACTGCCTCCCCAAGATCGTTTATATAGATGACAAATAATAATGGACTGAGAACTGATCCCTGAGGAACCCCACTGATAACATCCCTCCACTCTGACTTTACACCATTTAGCACTACCCTTTGCTTCCTGTCTTTCAGCCACTCAGCTATCCAATTTGAAACACCCCCACATATCCCAATCATTTTTAATTTATGAACTAGTCTCCTGTGTGGTACCTTATCAAATGCTTTACTAAAATCTAAGTAAATTATATCTACATTCTCTCCCTTATCTACTTGATCTGTTACAAACTCCAGAAAGTCTAGTAAGTTAGTCAAACATGATCTACCTGATCTAAACCCATGCTGAGCATCGCTGATTAACCCCTCCCTCTCTAGATGTTGGCAAATCCCTTTTTTAACTATTTTCTCAAGAATTTTACAGACTACAGGAGTTAGGCTAACCGGTCTAAAGTTATTTGGATCCTCTTTACTACCCTTCTTGAAAATGGGGACTACATTTGCTCTCTTCCAATCATCGGGTATTTCTCCATATTCCAATGACCTAGTATATAAAATATTTTCTTAAATCCAACCTACACCCTTGCTTTTTAATTTTCAAGTGGTGACCTCTAGTCCGATTTCCATCATCTAACTCAAAAAACTTGCTAACATCCAATTTATCTATCCCGGAAAAAATTTTAAACAGCTCAATCATATCCCCTCTCACACTACACCCATTTGTCCTCTACTATATTGTAGATGACAAGCTCAATGTTTCAAATGTGTGTGTGATATCAGATTGTATGAATCATGAAACCAATGATGTTCATGCTTTTCTAGAGGTTGCTATCAAACATATCAAAACAGTGATGCCCACTTTGACAGATATAAGAACATAAGAAAAGAAGGAGATTGCAAAAGTCCATTCATGGCCTACACTTGGAGGCTCCTGTTCCAGTCAACACACAAAAGATTTCTTACCAGAGAAAAGTCATCAACATTGTCACCCTTTACAGGAGTTTGTCAGATCTAATCTACAATATACATAAAATGCATCCAGAGGATTATGTCCATTCATGCAACTGCAAAATATAATCTCCCCACTCTTTAGAAAAATATATACATATGTACATAAAAAAAGTCGTCCCATCTAGCAGCTTCATCCATATATTTATCTAATCTATTCTTAAAACTACCCAGAGAGGAGGCCTCTATCACATGTCTAGTGAGCCTATTCCATTCATCTATCACACGATTTGTAAACCAATTCCTCCCAATCTCCTTCCTAAACCTATACTTATCAAGCTTAAACCCAATGCTACGTGTTCTGTCATGTTCACTAAGTATAAGAACCTTACCCAGATCCCCTTTATTATATCCTTTTACCCATTTGAAGACTTCAATCAATTCCCCTCTGACTCTTCTCCTTTCCAATGTATGTAGATTTATTTTTCTGAGTCTTTCACCATAAGGTAAGTTCCTTAGCCCACCAATTATCTTTGTCATCCTTCTCTGCACAGACTCAAGCAAATCAATATCCTTCCTATAATATGGTGACCAAAATTGTACTGCATAGTCTAGATGAGGTCTAACTAGCGCCAGATACAGTTTTAGAATGACTTCAGCACTCTTATGGCTTACACTCATCCTAATGAATCCCAATATCCTATTAGCTTTATTCTTAGCATTTAGACATTGCTTTCTAGGACGAAGGTCTGAACTTACCAAAATACCCAAGTCCCTCTCACAATCAGTCCTCCCTAAAATTCTCCCATTTAATTTATAACTATTCAATGGATTATTTCTACCTATACTAAGTACACTACATTTGTCTATGTTAAACTTCATTTGCCATTTCTCGCCCCAATTGGACAGAATGGTCAATTCCTCCTGCATTACAACAGCATCAGAATCAGCCCTAATGGCCCTACCTAGCTTAGTATCATCAGCAAATTTACTCAGGTCACTACTTATACCTATGTCAAGATCATTAATATAAATTAAGAATAGCAAGGGACCCAAAACAGATCCTTGCGGAACTCCACTGCTAACACACCCCCACTCAGATTTAACTCCATCTATACTAACTATTTGCTGTCTGTCACCAAGCCATGACTGAATCCAGCTAAATATACTGCCATCGATCCCGTGTGCCTTAACTTTGCTCAGAAGCCGTAAGTGTTTCAAATTTCGTTAGAATTGGAAGAATAGTTATGATGTAATTGTCAAAACAAAATAATTCCCGGGCTTACCTTGGAAGGCCTTTCGTAATTATATCATTGAGAAGAGAATGTAAAACAACATAAGGGTTTCAAATTTCGTTAGAATCGGCCGAATAGTTATGAAGTTGTTGCCAAAACAAAGTAATTCCCGGGTTAACCACGAGAGGACTTTGGCAATTATATAATTCGAAAGAGAATGTAAAAAAAAAAAACATAAGTGTTTCAAATTTCGTTATAATCATAATCAAGCGAATAGTTACAATGTTATTACAAAAACAAAAAAAAAGCAAAACGGCGACCATCCAACAGTGTGATATAGAGTCGCCCGCGACTAGACTCGCTCGCAACTAAAAAGAGGGTTTTATTTTGTACACTTTTTATTCCTTTTTAAAGAACAACACCGTGTACTACTATAACATAATGCCAGACTTATTACACTATGCAGTATGCTCTAGTGAAGTTTTCTATATTTTTCTTATATATGGTAATATCATATATAATAATATAAAAAATCAGGAAAATGAATAATTATTTTGTCTCGGCCTTCTGTGCCTAATGGCAAAAACTTAATTATTACTCATTTTTTACATCCCCGCGGGGCCCGTAGCACGTGCTACATGTAATACTAGGTTAAACCGGCCCTGCCTGGACCTCTCCCGTCTTGTGCGCGTGACGACCGACAGTGAACGGTGATGATTAGGGAGAAGAAGGATGCCGATTCGCTGCTAGTGCGCTACTATGAGGCCGTCGGGCAAACTCAGCCCATCCACAAGGTGTACTGTATCATCCACCAATAGTCCCTGTGCGCCCAGTCTGCGAACCTCGTTGATGTCATGTCTGTCGTGGTGAAGGTCGTCAACTCCATCCTCTCCCACAGCCTAACTACCGCCAGTTCCAGGTACTGATGAACGAGGTGAACGTGCACTACAACGACTTGCAGCAGGAAATCGCCACTTTCCTCCGTCAGAAGAACCTTCTCCACGCTGAGAACTTCTCTGACCCGCAATGGCTCGCTCGACTGGCCCTACTCACGGACATATATATAGACTGAGGGTATTAAATATGTTCTCGTTCGAAAGGAGGTGTGTGAGAGGGGATATGATTGAGCTCTTTAAAAAATTTTCCGGGATAGATAAATTGGATGTTAGCAAGTTTTTTGAGTTAGATGATGGAAATCGGACTAGGGGTCACCACTTGAAAATTAAAAAGCAAGGGTGTAGGTTGGATTTAAGAAAATATTTTATCACCAATAGAGTGGGAGACTTCTGTATGTATTTAAGAGTAGGTTGGATGAGTTTATGGGGAGGGAAGGTTGTGATGGTTCCTAAGTTTTGTATATATTAATAGTTTGTATATATCTATAGCTGCATGATTTAGTTCTTGACAAGCCTTGATTGGTGATACCCTTGTTTCTGGATGCAATCCTCTGGATGTAGTTTTCCTGGTAGTTTGGGTGACTTAAAAAAGAGGCCGTTTGACTCGGATGACCTATGATGAGCCCTTGTGGCTTTTGTCATCTGTTATATTATATTGTGGGGGACTTTGATTTTGTCTTCCCCTGGTGATGGTGCTTTTTGTGGGTGGGTTTTGACGGAGGCGGATGACCTTTGATAGGCCCTTGTGGCTTTTGTCATCCGTGTAATTATGATATGTTATGTTATCAATACGCACCTGAATGCCCTCAAAGTGAAGCTGCAAGGCAAAGACATTCTCGTGAGAGACATGCACGCTCACATCACCGCCTTCGAGGTTAAGCTGCTCATGGGGAGGCTCAGTTGGCTATTGGTCAGTGTAGTATATGGTTATTCATGTGATTTATTTTCTATAAATAAATCAGCCTAAATAGCGTTTCGAAAACCATAACCATAAATTTGTTTGATCGAAGTTGTCGGATGATAGTTTTTAGGCTTAAGGCGACAGCGAAATAAATTTTGAAATATTGAACTGGGTTTTAAGAAAAACAATTAAACAAATATAACTATATTCATAGAATCAACGAATATACAATGAGATAAGTAGATTAGGTATACAATGTAAGATACTGTAAAATACGATTTACAGTAACAAGATGCGAAGAGAATTGAAGTATGTGAAATATGGTGGAATAATATGGTGAAATAATATGGTGAATAATATAATGACTATGATGGACTGTGAATTAGGGGCTGCAATATGAGAAGTAATATAATTAGGACCTACTCTCGTATGTTCGTTTGCAAAGAATTGCGAGAGAAAGTGGAATTAAGTAAGTAGGATCTGTTTGGAGGTAAATGAGTAATTGTAGAAGGAATGATTACCGACCCTTATACCAAGAAAGGTGCGAGTCGACTGGGGCAGAATAGTGTGTTACTTGGTCGAGCTGAAAGCGTGTGTTTTTTGTTTTTGTGTGAAATTTTAAGAGATGTTGTTTGGAACAGTATTACGTTAAATGAATTGACAAGTAAAGTAAATTAACTGAATGATATGAATTTTACATAATAATTGATATATATATATATATATATATATATATATATATATATATATATATATATATATATATATATATATATATATATATATATATATATATATATATATATATAAGTTTCCCAGGAGGTTTTTATTATAGGAATGCCCAGAGGGCATTGCTATAGTCAGTCTGCGCATTTTTCTCGCCTTGCTGCTTGTTCCCCTAACGACGTGGACCTTAACACTTGCGTTACTGTTGTCGCCTCTCTGCGGGAGAAATTTGCCTCCCGTTTCACAGGAGTCTGGCTCCAGACTTCGAGCTTTTCACTGCCTCCTGTGTCTTCCCCCTGGACGATGCCCTTTACTCCCTGCAGATGTAGTTGGTGGGGAGCTGGAGTGCAATGCGAACTGAAGGCAAAGTTCTGCACCTCTATTAGGCTGTCCTTCTTCCGCGACCTCGCCCTCCTTTCTAGCAATTTTCTCAAATAGATTGCGCATGTTAACGCATCGTGGCATGTTTGGAAGCACCTACTGTTGTGAACAGCTCTTTTCCAAAATGAAATACACGAAGTCTCACCTTCGCCTCCCAACTCTCGGACCACCACATCAATGATATTCGTCTGTTGTCTACCTGATCCATCGAGCTGGACATTGAAACACGCCTTCGTGGCAAGGGCAGCACAAACCGTCTCACTGATTTATATGTTTTTCAATAAAATTCTTGTATAATGTATTCTAGTATATATATATATATATATATATATATATATATATATATATATATATATATATATATATATATATATATATATATATATATATATATATATATATATGTATATATATATATATATATATATATATATATATATATATATATATATATATATATATATATATATATATATATATACATATATATATATATATGTATATATATATATATATATATATATATATATATATATATATATATATATATATATATATATATATATATATATGGTCACTTTGAGGATTTCGTTTGTCACTCCGGCACGTGGCCTGCTCCCAAAAGTCTCATCGGGCTCTCACTCTGAAAAGGTTGCCCATCCTCGCTTTAGATGGTCAGAAATTCCCTTCTTAACTAACTTCTCAGAATTTTACAAGGTATAAAAGTTAAGCTTACCGGTCTAAAGTTAGTCGGGTACTCTTTACTTCCCTTTTTAAAAATGAGCACTACATTTGCTAATTTCCAAGCATTAGGTATTTCTCCAAACTCTAGTGATCTAGTATATATCTTCTCAAGAGCTACCTCAATACTATCAATAACCTAGAATGAATCTTGTCTGGGCAAGATGAATTCCAATTAATTTATCTGGATTCTCTTCTGTAAATACTTATGAAAAATGATCAGTAAGAACCTCTACTATTTTCTCATCAGGTTCTTTCAAAACCCCTTCATATCTAATAAGCCCTATTTTATCACTGTTAGATTTGTTATTAATTTTATAATAGCTAAAGAATTTTCTTGGATCCTTATTATTATTTTGAGCGAAATTAATTTCTGCTGCTCTTTTGCTCTTCTTAATAATTTTATTTAGCTCGAACCTGTCCTGAATAATAAGGACAAGCGGTAGCGACACCAATCATACAAGTAAAACATCAGCTAATGCACGTGAAGATTACCCAGATAGAGACATTCAACAAGATGGGCCGAACAGTCAGGGGACAAAGCAGTCATTGCAATAAAGTGTAGCCGAGCATTTCATCAAATGGAGGTAGGGCTCGCGTGAATGTTTTTTTTTTCTTTAAGAGCCCATTTCGTGACTGCTTACTACGGCAAAAGTCACCGTACTCACACTACAACCTAATATTAGGCTAGATAAAAAACAAATAAAGATAAAAAAGAAACAATGACTAGGACACAAGCTAAAAAAACAAGATCAGCAAAAAGGCAACAAGAAGGAAGTCCGCTACGGCATCGGGGTAGGCCCGCCTCCCCCCCTCGCAGGAATTTGCGACCTACAACAAAGAGTTAAATAAAGTGGGAGGCCAGCATCCTCCAAAAAGTCATATAGTCCGCAAGTATCTGTGCATGAATCAGTCTCGAGTACAAGGGACAAGCGGTAGCGACCCCACATGTTCCGGTATCCGGACAGCTAACTTGTGCAAAGATCACCCAGACTGGGACATTCGACACGAATCTGACGAACAGTCTGGGGGACGACGCAGTCATCATAATAAGTTGCAGGCGAGCGCTCCATTAAATGGTGGTGCGTCCGGCGAGTGTGTCTAATTCAGAGACGTCAGAAAGCAACCTGAAGCTGTCGCGGCATAGGGGTTATGTCCATGGGTACAGTCGCGGTGCAATGGCACGCAACCTCTAAGTTCCCCTGGACCGTCTCCAATCATATTTGCCAAGCAGCGCGGAGGGCTGCTCGTATTCCTGCCATTTATCGGTGTGAGGAATAGTGAAACGCTGGTCTTGTCGCCCAGTCCTCGCGGAGTATTTGGCGCTCTCATTTCCCGCAACACATACATGTTCAGGAACCCTGCAGAAGATAATCTGGACATCCGCCCGGCTTGCCAAAACCGTGCCGTCACGGATATCGCGAACCAGGGGATGCGGAGATTCCAATGCCGCGAGAGCACTCAAGGTGCTTTGTAGGTCGTTATAAATCACAATCCGGTTTAGGAACAGGGCACGTCGCGTTTCTCCCGCACCGAGCGGTGTATTGTAGCCAGCTAGGTCGTGTGGACAGATGCAGCGCCTGGCAGAGCAATGGTTGACTTCAAACAAACGATATACGGCATGGAAACCGACCGCCTCTGGGGAATTGGAGTCATCTGTATATAGTGCTCCCGAAAGGCCGAACGAGATACTCCCGGCGCTGTAGAAGTTTTGGGAGCAGAGGCGTAGCGACAAATAATCAAAGGTGGTACTCCCCAGGGTTACGTACTGCTCAGAACCAGGGGCACCACTGTTCCGAGAGCTATGTCGAGGTTGCGAAGGAGTTTCCTAGCCATAAACCCGAAAGACTTAGGGTATGACAGGATTCTCTCGGCGGCATAGGTACCGATGTGGGGGGATAGAGTCCACCGTCAGAAATATACGCTAGGCTGCGATTGCTTAAAATTCGCATCCTTAGACGAGCTTCGAACAAACAAAGGATAGATAAAAAAAGTAGGGAAGTAGCCCTATCAGCGCCCCAGGAGCAGGACGTAACGGGACGAAGAATATCCATGGTGCGGGTACAAGTGTACAAGAGACCCTAAGGTTGCGAATATGATCCTCCCAGGTGATGTGTCGGTCAAATACAAGACCAAGGAAACAGTGAGAGTCCACCACTTCCAGGTGAATCTCATTTACCAACAAGTTCGGGTCAGGTTAAAGCCTTTGAAGGAGGCAGAAGTGCACCAACTTAGTCTTGGCCGAGGAAATCCGAAGCCTGTGCGCTTCGGCATAGCAAGAATCGCGGTTAATGCCTGTTGGAGTCAACGATCCATAGTTAGGATCTGGGCCGCGCCAAAAGAGATCAAAAGGTCGTCCACGTAGAGCGTATTGAGAACATCTTCCGGAAGCACCGAGGTGATGCCTTTGATGCTCAGGGCAAAGAGTGTGACAGCGAGGACACTTCCCTGTGGAAAACCCTCTTCCTGCTCCGTGGAGCCGGAGATGGTCTCTGCTACCCGTACCCTGAATCGACGATCTCGCAAAAAATCAGATATAAAGATTGGGAGGCGTCCCCTCGCCTCCATCGTGTGGAACGTCTCCATGATACCGTATCGCCATGCGGTATCATAGTCCTTCTCCAGATCGAAAACACCGTGGCGTAGTGTTGTCTACGAAGGCAGGCTCACAGACGGCATTTTCATGTCGGAGCAGAGCATCCGACGTGCGGTGGAATTTGCGGAAGATAGGAGGCATCCGCTGTCCAGAAAAAAAGGGCTAATCGAACATTTATGAATTTCCCTAACAACTTGCACACTCAGGATGTTTGAGAGATTGGGCTGAAAATGTCCTGGGTAGCGTGATGATCTACTCACTATTTGAGAAACAGTAGTGATTTCCCAGGAGTCTTGGTGGATACCCTCTACCCAGATCCCATTGAACAACTCTAACAGAAAGGCCATGCCTACCTCATGTAGAAGCTTGGAGTACGGGACATCGTCCGGACCAGGGGCGGTATCTGCGCACGAAGCGAGAGCGAAACACAACTCATTCAATGTAAATCTGTCGATGAAGGGTTCGCCGCATCTAAATGTAAAGTCCAGTTGGTGGCCTTCCGCGATATCACGACGTGCATTGAATGCTGGCGTAGCAGTATCCTGGCTAGGTTATGCGGAGAAAGCGGTCGCGAAGTACTCCGCCACAGACGCGGGGTCTGAGATTGCGGTCGCATTCTCCTGGGAAACGGGAGGGTGGTTCTGCGAGAACTTTCTACGAATCCTTTTGACTCCCTGGTAGAAGGAGGGTGTGCCCTGGCTTTAGCCGGGGCTGGCTTTGAACCGTTTATGTCACCAGCTCTACCAGGGACGGCGCCCGGGGTGGGTAGAACCCGCAGAAGGGTTCCGAATGGGGGCGGAAACGACTGTGCTCGGAGGCCTGGAGGAGCCACGGCGCCAGGAGCAGATGGTGTCTTTCTTAACATTGAGGCATAGACGTCCCAGGCCTGGACCAAGTCCTTAGCCTCTTGAAATGAGAGACGATCCTAAGCCTGAACCACTAGGATTTCCTTTTCAAAGAGGTACGCACCACAGTGCATCGATGAAGCGGCGTGCGTCTCCCCGCAATTGACAGACTTGACCACAAACGATTTGGACTTATCGTGTGCATCCTTGAACCAACTTACACAGATTTCGGGTAACCCTGACTCTTCTCTTCTACCTGAGCAATTCAGATGGCCGAATCGGTGGCAGTAGTAACTTTGCTGTAGTGGCACGAATATCTTCACGCGGTAGCAATAACAACCGGCACGTACCGACTCTTGGGGCTCGTTACAGTCGAACGCGACGAAAAGTGTAGGTTGGGTCTTGAGGCCCCTCCCTGTTTTCTTATCACAAGTTTGACTTTGACCGCTCTATGGTAGACCAGGTCTAAGGTGATATCATCTATGGAGTAGGCCACGAGTTCCATCGCATAAACCACTCCTTTCACGAAGTTCATGGTAGAGTGCGGCATCAAGTGTCAAAGGGCACTAATCATGGCCGCCTCGGAGGGATCTGACGCATTCGCCAGAAGGCTCCTGTCCGAGAAACGGGTCACGGCATAATTATAATTGTACCTTTTTACAGATAAATCTTGATTTACAAGGCTGATCTAAAGAAAAGATAAGAGGATATTTTTACTGGGGCTTGTTGAAGAGCTTGTTACCTAAAACATTACCATTTTAATCACATACATATTATTGCACCATTCCGAAAATATTCCTCGCTTTACAAGGCCGGTATAGAGTGGATCCTATGAATTTTCCGTTATCTTTGATAATAGCGATAATAATTAAAATGGGTTATCATCTCGTGACTCTAAGAGGAGTTTTTCCGAGTACTCGATGTAGTGCTTAGCTAAAAAGTTTGGCCTTTTATGTCCATAATTATTATTGTAACTTTGCTAAAATAATTCTGGATTTACAAGGCCGGCCTAAATAGGATTATGGCTTTCGATTCTTTTCTCTAGAAACAATATTAGTTATCTTCTTGTGAGTGTAGAAGTAACAACATCTGATACGCTTGAGAAAGAGTTATGTTAGTTAGCTTCAAACATTGCCATTTGAAATGCATAAATATAATTACACCATTTCAAAAGTAATTCTCGATTTATAAGGCCGAACTAAATAGGATTATAAGCATTTTCATTCTTTTTTATAGCATGGAAAGCCTTTAAAATGCAGTATTGGCACGGAAATTGTTTTTCTGTTAAATGCCCTGTCTTATCAGTTATCCTCTCGGGAGTATAGGAGTAACCATTTTGGATGGGCTAACAAAGAGCTTAGATAGCTTCAAACATTTCTGTTTAAACCGCGCAATTGCTAAAATAATTATTGATTTAAAATTACGATCTAGATTGATTTATATGAAATTCTATTATTCTGAATCTACAGCAGGGATAACAATTCAATAAATCCGTTTTTTATGGAAACTTTTGTTTGCGTTACCTGCACTGTCTTATGAGTTACCTTCTCGTGGGTGTAAGAGTAACTTCTTCAGCAAGCTTTATGAAGAGTTTAGTTAGCTAAAAACATTGTCATTTGAGCCACCAATACGAAAATAATGCGGAAATAATTCTTGATTTACAAAGCCGAGCTAAAGCTGATGATATCAATTTTCCCTATCTTTGATAACTACAATAACATTTAAAATCGCTCTGGTAGGTAAAGTTTTGTTTGTGGTAGATGTGCTGGCTTATGAATAATCCTCTTGTGCTTAGAAGAGGGGCCTCTTCCGAGTACTCTATGAAGAACTTAGTTAACTAAAAACATTGCCATTTTAATCTCATAATTATAACATTGCTCAGATAATTTTCGATTTGCAAGGGCGAACTAAATTGGATTATATATATTTCCATTGCTTTATATATTAGGGAGAAGAATTAAAAAGGCTTGTTGACAATAAACTTTCGCTTGTGTTAAATAAGTTGGCTTATGAGTTATCTTCGCATGAATGTAAGAGTAGATTCTTCTAAGGGTTATATGAAGAGATTAGTTTGCTGAAACCATTGGCATTTTAATCGCATAAGACTCGCCAACAAATTTTAACTTTGCCTCTGCCACTTGAGTATATGTTGTTGCAACAAACTAATTTCGGTGCGCTGATTCCAAATCTGGGCTCATATTTGTCCTAGCACGTAAACTTCCTGAGTTATGCAACTAGGCTATATGGCTCGCTTTTTTAACTTGGATCAATCAATGATAAAATTAGAATGAGTTTGAAAAGAATGAGACGTTTGGGGGCAAAGGTTTGGAATCGGGACACACTATTTGGCATTGTGTACGTCCTTTTGCAGACCCAGACAAGATATGTATTATATATAAAAGAGGTAGTACTCACCTAACTATAAATTTCTTAAAAAATGTTGGAGACTCTTGCTCTCTTGCTTGTACGTGAATATAGGATTCTATGTACTGTTGTAGGAACCAGCAGTAGTCACCCATCATATTTTCGTTGAAGCGGCCTTGATACCTGCTTTCCATCATTGCGATATCTCGGTGGAACCTTTTCCCATGTTCGTCAGTAATATCACCCATATGAGATGGAAAAAAAAAAATCGAGATGCGAATGCAAGAAATGCATCTTAAGAGACATCCGACACCCCCTTCGTTTGTTGATAAGCCTTTAGCATCTTGTCCACTAGTTCTTTCTAGTTTTTAGCCCTATGATTACCAATGAAGTTCTGCACTACATGGACAAATGAATCCCATGCTGCCAATTCAAGTGGACTTAGTTTATTTCTGAACTCCCTGTCACTTATCAATTCTCTGATATCTGGCCCTACAAAAATGCCAACTTTAAGTTTAGCATCGTTTTTTTTTTTGCACCAAATTTCTCTTTGAGATACTGGCAGTGGCGGTTTGCCGAAGGGCAATATTGGCAGCTGCCCAGGGTGGCATGAGCGCCCATCCAATACTATAAAAATAAGAATAAGGAAATAAAGATATAAATTGAAATAGAATAAATCCTTATATATATATATATATATATATATATATATATATATATATATATATATATATATATATATATATATATATATATATATATATATATATATTGTTATTAATAAAAAAAATCTGTGACTATTCACAAAAATAATTTGTTACCACCGAACGACGAAAATAGAAAATCAGCTCAGTTTAGAATTCAGTTTTTCATTATAATAGTTAAAAATCTTATAATAGAGAACTGAATTTTTTTAACAATTGGATTTTTTTGAGAGAATAAAGAAAATTGGAAAAAAATCATTGTTTTATTTTATTAAAAAATCAAACGATTTAATCAAAGCCATTCCTGCCACAAACCTTCTCCTAAAAGACCTGCCACAATGCAAAATTTCTTAGTAGGCCTATTTGTTCTCCAATGCTTCCAGATTAGTATACTATTGGGAATAAAGTCTTATACTTAATACCTTTAACATATGTAATGTTATTTTTAATAGATTTGGTTAAATAGTTAAGTATATAAATATATTACAAACAAATCTTCCATCATGGTCTGTCAAATAACCACAAATGTATAAGAAAAGATCAAAGCTATCAGGTACTCAATTTAGAAAGAAGAAAGAAAAAGCGGAGAAACGAGCAAAGGATGAAGGTATGCCATCTACTTTTCACTATTATTTAGACTGCTATTTTGTGATATAGCTTTTTGAATCATTTAAAATCTACTATAAAAATAAATATATAATATAATATAAAAAATAAAATAAATAAATAAAAACTGATCTATACTTACAGATGTATTATAGTGTATAGTTATCAATGTGATTTATCTTCGGTTAATAAATCAGCCAAGAGAGCGTTTCGAAAACCATACCCATAAATTTTGTTTGATCGAAGATGTCTGCCGTTAGCTTTAGGCCTAATGCGACGGCGAAGTGAATTTTGGAATACTGACTTGGGCTTTAAGAAAGACAATTACACAAATATAAATATATTCATAAAATCAACGAATGTACATGAGATAAGTAGGTTAGGTAAATATGGTGAATAATATGGTGAAACAATATAGAGTGAATAATGAATGATAGAGTAAATAATTTGGAGTATCTTTGATATAGTAAATAATATTGAGTTGTAAGTAACAGTGTAGTAATTTAGAGTATTTTAAAGTATCTATAATGGACTGTGAATTGGGGGCTGCAATGAGATGCAAATATAATTAGGATTTACTCTAGTATGGTCATTTGCAAAGAATGTGAGAGTGGAATTAACTCAGTATGATTTGTTTGGAGGCAAATGAATAATTGTAGAAGGAATGGTTACCGACCTTTATACGAAGAGAGCCGAGAGTCGAGTGGGTAGAGTGTGCTCTTTTGATGGAGCTGGGAACGTGTGTTTGTTTGTTTGTGTGTGAAATTTAAGAAATGTTGTTTGGAACAGTATACGTTAATTGAATTGGCAAGTAAAATAAATGAATTCATTGATTATTAAGTTTAACATAAATGATTTAATTTACAAAAGTTGAAATAAATTAATTGAAAGTTTAAATTGACAAAGTTAAGTAAAATGAATGATTAAATTAACAAGGTTAAAGGATTGCATGAATTATTTAAATGACAAAAGAATTGCATTTTATACATAATAAATGATGATGATATATATATATATATATATATATATATATATATATATATATATATATATATATATATATATATAAGTTTCCCAGGAGGTTAATATTGTAGAAATGCCCAGAGGTATTGCTATAGTATCATTAACAAATTGTTTAATGTAGGTAAGGTTTAATTGTATTGATATTTTCACAACATTGAGGGGAAATTGGTAAAAATGGCCAACTTTTTTGTTGTGGAAATAGAGTTAAAGTCCTTTTCTTTAGGTTTTATTCAAACAAAACATACAACACAAATCATGTCCTGAAATAAAATGAAGAAAATATTACATTTTAGATTACAGACTAAATGTTCAATAAATTAGGCTTAATGACAATACCTATTGTACTAAACTATTCATTCATTGGTCAGATATGTTCAATTTTACTGTAGGGGCATTTTTGAAATATTTTGGAACACCCTCTGCCACTAGCCAGGATGAGAAGCCTCTACTTCTACAACAAAACAGGCCTCTGCAAAAATGGTCTTTGAGCCTTCAGGTGATGATGAAGACCCATTTGCTTCTACTTCTTTCCAGCAAGATTCTTCAGGTGAGTCTTTTGCACATATGTCTGTAAACGTGTGGATCTGTGTGTGTGTATCTCTGCAAAGCATTTTACAGCATTTCAGAATAGTTTATTGTATCATTGAGGCTTATAATAGTGGTGGAAAGTGATGAAATCCACTATATTAAAAAAAAAGTTTTCAGTGAGTTTTCTTTGTATTTAGGCGTTCTTTTTAATGCCAATCCTGGTCTAGGTATTCTAGGACAAGCAAATTTCTGTGAAATCGGGAAAAACTAGTGCCCCCATCTCCTATGGTTATCTGACTTATTTGTGTATACTATTTCTCTTGTTTTTTCAATTTCGAAATGCCTGGAGCAGAATTTCCTCCTGAGGATGAGTCTCTGTCCACCGACTCTGCTAACTGGCCGTCAGTTCTGCCTGGGAGAATTTGGACATAACTGGTTTCCAGAGGACCGAGTCACGTGCCATCTGATTTTGTATTCCCTAGGAACAACAGTAACGAAAGAAGTTGTCACCAGAAGTTAGTTGGTCTATTCCTTGAAAAACAACAGCCTTTTCTGTTTCTGTTGCATATTATTTTCCAAGAAGAAAATAAATTTAACAAGTTTGAGACTAACGGCTGGAAGCATGCAAGCTCATTGCTCATAGCACATGAAAACAGTTTAGAACATCTAAATTCTATAAAAATGTGGAAATAATTATGTAGAGGGATCCCCTAGAATAATATTATCTCCCCACCTCCGGGTGAGAAAGCGAGCCGTTAACCCTTCTCCCTGACTTCACCCTTTTTGAACTTGCCGCCAGGTCACCGCAAAAATTCACACCGAGGCATGACGCTGAAATTGAAGGCTAACTTCCCCTCCCCCCCACCCTTGGGTCGGGAGATTACTCATCTATTTTGTAGGTTCGCCGCGAACAGCTTTTATGGCTCCAGCCGCTGGTCGTCCGTCTGGCCGCTGATCCCTGCCTCTTACGCCTTCCCACAAGGAGACACTCGGTTCTCACGGCCGATAACGAGGGTTCGAGAAGGCCTCTCTCTCCCCCTGTTTTGGAGAACTCCGGGTATATATGCACCCTCCCCAGGATTACAGACAGATTTGGTTAGACGACACTTCCCCGAAAGGAGTTCGATTCAACGAAGCTCTCTCCCGAGAAGTGTAAGTGAAGGTCGCAAGCCTCGGAAGAGCTGGACATCACACCCGTATCTTCGGGTCAGGGAGAAGAGTCTCGTGAAACACCGTCAGCTTTTCTCAAACCGCTTTCGGATCAAGGATTGGAGAAGCCGTCCTCCGAAGTTCTTCTGGTGACCTCTTGAGGACAAGAGCCCGTTAGCTTGTTCAAGCCAAGTGTGGAGAAGTCATCCCCTTCCCCCATTCGAAGTTCGTCCGGTGACCTCTTGAGGACAAGAGGCTCGCATCTCGCAAAACACAAGTTTCGAAAAGTAGCCCCACCTGCCGCTGTCAATCGGCTACACCCGTAAGAAATCAAGGTCACCAAGACCTCCCCCAAGTATTCCGCGCTTTACTCTCGAAGTTCAAAGGAACTAAATCGCTCACTACCTTAAATCTCCCATAATAACCATTCCATAACCCTGGTTATCGAATTAGTATTCGGAACCTAATTCAGTCTTATTCATGTACCTATATATATATATATATATATATATATATATATATATATATATATATATATATATATATATATATATATATATATATATATATATATTTATTGTTGTGCCTTTTATTTAGTGTGTATTAAAAATCTATTTTTGGTCGTTGTGTTTGAAATATTCCTTGGTCACGCAGCTATAGCTAACTATTCAAATAGCACTCTTAGAACAATAACAGTTGTCGCCTTGCTTAGCCTACCTTAGAGCATGTGTGCGCATATTCCCGTACACTTGGCCATACTTCGACAAATTATCAGTGAAGATAAGAAAGGGAGAGACCATTGACAAAGCGGGAGAGGAAACTTCTGGAGGCTGAGAAGTTAAGATGGAGAGCGGTACTGATTATTAGCTCATTTGACAACAGTGAAAATAAGCCACACACATATTGCCGATATGTAGACGACATCTACATCGACGCCCAAAACGAGGAAGATCTAAAAAACACCAAACAGCAATTTGAGGAGAAATCTGTGTTAAAATTCACTGATGAATTGAGCACGGACAATAAACTCCCTTTTTTGGACGTTGAGATAAAAAACATCAATGGAAGCTATATCACAAAAGTATATAGAAAAAAAATACGCACATGGCAAGATGCCGCAACGCGGATAGTGAATGTCCTGAAAGATAAAAAAAGTGTAATCGGCTCATACATCTGCCGAGCATACAAATGCTGCTCTACGTGGGAACCTTTCCATCAAGAGATCTCTTGCGTAAAACAAACACTCGGGAACAACTGTTTCCCCGAACAGCATGATTGAAAATCAACTCAAATCATTTTTAAGTATGCAATTCAAAGATACATATAAAACGGAAAGTAATCGGGAAGCAGTAAATAGCATCAACCTGTATTACAGAAATCAGATGTCTACGGCCTATAAAATAGACGAAAAAAACATCAAGGAGATTAAAACCCGCAACATCAAGAATAAGAATCAAATGGACAAAATTCAACTTATTATATACTATAAAGCGACAAAAGTCAACAATCACCTTATGAAAAACTACAGCTGCCAAAACTCCTCGAATCTAAAGTCAACCAACATAGTTTACGAGTTTAGCTGCCCCAATAAAGACTGCAAGCTTTATAATAACTAAAAATATATTGGTATGACAACCACCACCCTTTCGAGGCGTTTAACCAAGCACCTGCAGAGCGGAGGGCATAAAAATTATACGGAGGACGCGCATAGTATTAACCTAACTAGAGATATTCTAGTTGACAACACCACAATTAAAAGAAAAGAGCAAAATAAAGCCAGCCATCAACACTCAGACCACGAGCTAGAATAGAACATTAAAATTGTTTTAATATTCGACTCACCGGATTGGCTCGTTTCCTTTGACGTTACGTTTAGGTGAGGAGGAATAAATATTCCCTAAAAACCGGGGATTTTTTTCAGTATACCAGATTCTGACTCCACCATACTTCATCGGGAAAGGAGGAAAGAATACATAAAGACGCTCCAAAGATGATCAAATAGATCGAAAGCTTAGCAATTTAAGTTTGTTTTTTATCAAACGCATTTATTAGGAAGAGATGAATATAGGACAAGTGATATACCATCTACAAGATAGACTAAAAAAGACTAAGAAGAATAGAAATTTGCATTCCGGTAAGACTGCTACCCATATATATATATATATATATATATATATATATATATATATATGTGTGTGTGTGTGTGTGTCCTTCCTATTTTGTATTTGCACATAATCAGGAGAGGGCGGAGCAGTCTTTGTTTTTCTTCTTAAGCTCACAAAATTTGTCCAATAAAGTTATTTTGGGCAAGTTATTTCTGTTTTTTTTTTATATTTTACGCAGATTTGAATGTATGTTGGCGAATTGTGTCGGGGAGGCGGGCGCTAAAGGTTAGGCTCGCCCAGGGTGCCATTTAGGCTAGGATCGCCACTGGATAATGGAATCCATTAAAATCATGGGCCATTGCTTTAACAAAATTCGTGATAAGGCCAAGTTTGATATGAACTGATGGAAGGTAGATCTTCTGTGGATGTACCAAAGTCATATGCTTCACACTGTATCGGCCAACTATGTGTTCTTCTCTTTTGGACCACTTTTTGACAATATAATGATTCCTGTCGTCACGGCTTTTCCATAGGCATAAGAAGCACATATTCTTTGTATATCCTAGCTGCAGTCCAATAAATAAAGAAATTACCTTTAGATGGTAGGGCGAAATAAATTGGATTATATATATTTCCATTGCTTTATATATCTGGGAGAAGAATTAAAAAGGCTTGTTGACAATAAACTTTTGCTTGTGTTAGATGATTTGGCTTATGAGTTATCTTCGCATGAGTGTAAGAGTAGATTCTTCCGAGGGCTCTATGAAGAGATTAGTTTGCTTAAACCATTGCCATTTTAATCGCATAACACTAACCAACAAATTTTAACTTTGTCTCTGCAACTTGAGTATATGTTGTTTTAACTAACTAATTTCGGTACGTTGATTCCAAATCTGTGCTTAGATTTGTCATAGCATTGAGTTATTGAGTCATATGTCTATATCATCCCAACAATAAGTGCGACAGGAATTGAAGGTTTTTGTTACCATTGTGTAGCAACACAGCTTTCAGGCTAGCAGCGATTGCATCGATGAATAGTCCCTATTCATCAGGTAAATGCTTGTTTCCTAGCTGATTCATGAGGCCACTAACATCAGTACAGAAACAAGCACCATCTTCTTCTTTATAAAAGGCAGCTAAGGCCTTATGGCGTTTACGGAAAGTGGATATTTTTGCACCGTCCTCTATAAGATTCCATTGTTGTAGTCTGGAGCCGAACAGTTCTGCGTTCTCCTTTGACAATAACAAATCATTCAATCTTTCTTGATTTATCAACTGGATCTTCTTTTCATTAGAATCATCCTCATACATTTCATCATCATTGTTATTCTCCTCTTCAGGCGATGAATCATCTTCTTTAACTGCACTAGCTGATCGAGGAACTGTGATTGGCATCTCCATATTATGGGGGACTGGTTTTATAGCTGACTTACAATATGGATATACAATTTTTGACTTGTTCTTATTTGAAAATCCCGCAATATTTGTCATACAAAAGTAGCAATCAAAAACATGATTTATTAGCTCACGCCACACCATTGGTACAGCAAAAGGCATACCCTTCCGTTTGTCATTTAACCACTGTGTGAGCCACGTATAACACAGTACAAAATTTATGAGGTGCCCAGGGCTTGTCTTGGTCACCAACTTTACAACCAAAAGAATCAGTGGTGGGCAGTCCGTCAATACCGATGACGGAAGGTCCGTCAGTCCGTCACTGACGGACTCCCGTTTAGCTGGCAGACTGACGACTGACAGAATAAGCGCCGACGAAAGCGATTTTCGTGCGTTACCCGAACCGTCACAACCCGAAAAGCAAAGACGACCTTCGGCAAATAATGTTTCCGTCAGTCGTCAGCGAAACGGGACCTTCCGTCATCGGTACTGACGAACTGCCCACCATTGAAAATAATATGCAGTTTTCAATCTTTGAGCTAAATTTTTCCGCTGGTTGCTTGGAGTATATCTTCCACAGATATAACACAAGTTGTCTGGGCTATTTATACATCCTCGCCTATTCATCTTTCCAACTTAGTTTATATATTTCCTGTTATATACTTTTGTACAATCTTATTTCATTTACAAATTAATTGAGAGATAAATCTGAAAGAAAAATGCAATTAATCACTGTATGTAAATACCGTTTAAACACCACTACTATAATAACTAAATTTGACAACGTGAAAAGCAAGAGTGTAACGCAGGAACCAAACACACACAACACATCCTCTCACTACGGTAGCCGAAGCAACACTGCCCATATGTGTAACTAAATAGTATGTGCGTAACTCAGGAACCTTACGTGCTAGAACAATTCTGATTACAGATTCGGAATCAGCATACTCGACTTAGTATAAATCACAAGGTAATCCCCAAGTAGCAAAATCATTGTTGACTAGTGTAATTATAATTGTAACATTGCAAAATAATTCTCGATTTATAAGGCGAGCTATAGTGGTTTATATGAATTTTCCATTCTCTTCGATTGCAGGGATAATAATTAAAAGGCTTAAACTTTGGTTTTGGTTAGAGGCGCTGGATTATGATATATCTTGTCGTGATTGTAAGAGGAGCTTCTTCCGAGAGATTGATGACGAGCTTAGTGAAAAAAGATTTTCATTTTAACAGTATAATTATGATTTCACCATGTTACAAAAATAATACTCAATAAGGGCATTATTTTAAGTTGCTTTTCTCCTCTTTAGAAGGGATAAAAATTAAAAAAGGTGTAATGAATCGTAAACTTGTTTTGTGTTAGATGTGGTGCCTTATGAGTTATCCTCTCTCCACTGTAAGATAAGCTTCTTCCGAGGGGTTGATAAAGAAATTACGGTAGTTAGTTAAAATCATTGTCATTTAAATAGCATAATTATAATTGCAACATTTCCAAATTTACTCTCGATTTACAAGGCCGAGCTAAATGGATTATATGGATTTTCCATTCTCTTCCATAATAGGCATAACAATTAAAAGGCATTTTAACAATAAACTCTTTCTTTTCGTATGATGAGCTGGCTTATGAGAAATCCTTTCATGAGTGTAGGAGTGTATTTACCCGAGGACCTCGACGAAGAACTTTGCTTGCTTCAAACATTGCCTCGAAAGAGCATAAATATAATTAGACCTTTGCGAAAATAATTATCGATTTACAAGGCTGAGCTAAATAGAACTATATGATTATATGAATTTCCATTATTTTCTATTGCAGCCAGAGATAATAATTAGGAAGGAGTGTTGACACGTAAATATATATTTTGGGGGGGCTTATGAATTATCCTCTCGTGAGTAAATGAAGAGCACACAAATATGATTAGTAATCATATTTATGTGCAAAGCTGGGCGTTGCGGCAACGAGTTGCGACTTTTCGACTTTGCCGCACTATGAATTTCGAAGTCGCCCTCGAAAGTCGCAAAATTTTTGAAAAAGTCGAACTAACAAAGTCGCACCGCCAATTTTCCGCGATTTTGAACAGGAACAAAGACGACTTTTTTTAAAGAAATTGCCACGGCTGTTTTAAGCCAGTTTTAAAGCTAACTTTATTTTTATCTGATTTTTAACTTTCCTTTTACAATAAATTAAATTCTTCGCATTATATGAGACTGACGTTACATGAAACTACCTAAACGTGCCAAAAAGGTTTGTCACTCTGAATTTTATTATAAGTTAGTAAAATTTTATACATACACTTTTCAGTCGTGAACCAAGTTTTAAACCTGTCTTGCCAGCTAAAAACGTTCGAGAACGTCTTATGCCTTGTAGCGTTCATCGTGCGAATTAATCTCATTTTTTCGTATTTTAATATGTGCTTCTACTTTTCTTGTGGCTAAGACGAAAAAGTTACTGTGAAATGTAAGAAGTAATTAAAATCTATCAGCATTCTACCTTTAACATGCCTAAAATTAAACAATATAGGTAAAAATGGACCATCGTACGTAAACTAGGCCTTGATTCTAAATTTAAAGATCATATTGATATTAAACTCACATGGTTTTATCTTTCTTTAAATCCATTAGGCCACCCGATGAGCTTAGGAAATCTCGATTGTTTAGTAACTTTAACCGGTAAAGGTTAAGAGTGATGTCCTCCCCCGATCTGAATCTTTTATTTCATCATTTCTTTTTTTTCCGACGCCACCCTGCGAGTGGTTGTTCTATGGGTGTTTTTTACTGACTTTCTTCTTGTGGCTTTTATTGTAGCTTAATTTATTATTAGTTACTGAAAATTCTTGTAAAGTTTTTGTTCTTTTACAGATTGGAAAAACTGAGACATAGGCAGGGATAAGTTTGTGACAAGGAGCGAGGATAGGAGCAGGAGTTTTTCTGGCGACAGTGCAGCCAGTAGTAGTTTCAGGAGCAGCACTCCTATGCTAAGTGAGATCAGTGACAGGGATAGCCACATGCCTTTTTTGTACCTGAGACTCTGACCGTGGAGGATGAGGAGACAGGGAAGGCTGGCGACCATAGCCAGGAGGCAATGAGGAGGCCGTCAAGGAGCTGAAAAGCTGCTTGGAGACTCTTGAGAGGTAAGAAAATCGCCACGCCGCTATAGTAAAGTAGCAAAATTAAAGGTTAAAATTTAGTAAATTCACTTCTTTTCATGATTTAAAGATTTATAAATATTAAATTTAAATATTTAAATTAAAAAAAATGTCATTGAAACATTTCTATCTCTTTCAGCTTCTATGTCTTTGAAAAATTTGTGAGCACTGATGGGAAGGTGGATGGAAAGTCTCTCAGGAAGATCCACAATGGCCTTGCTAATTGCCAACATCCTTGCTGCAAAGGCAAGAAGGGGCTAACCTACAGCACCCACATCAAATCAAATAAAAAAAAATCAAAACAGTTTATTCCATTATATACAAATGAAAATGAATACATAACGATTTATTAGTAATACAATAATATCACTCATTATACAAGAATGAACAGCTGTACTTGTAGGCAAACGATGAAATAGATCATACTTTAAAATATAACTTAGGTTGTTTAAAATTATACCTATACATTGGATTCATCCATACTTACATTCTATAACAATGTCTCTAAATTCATTTATATCATCTTAATTGGTTTACACACTCAGAAGGTGAGACTTAAGAGATTTTTTAAAATAGGCTAAATTCTGGATTTCTCCAATATTCACATGAATAGTATTCCAAAGTACAGACCCTCTAATGCTAAATGATCTGGCCGCAGTATATGTACGAGTTCTTGGGACAAAGAGTTCATTTTGTTGTCTGGGGGCCACATCTCTCATCTCCCCCACAGTTGGAAATGAAAACAACCATCTGGGTAGGTGGTTTCTTAAAGCCTTGAACATACCAACAGAAATATTAAATACACAACTATACTCTATTTTGAGCCATTTTATTTTATTTTTATTGCGGGGATAATATGGTCGTATTTACTTAAACCACCAATTGTGACTCTAGCAGCAAAATTTTTTAATCTTTGAAGTCGCTGGATCTGAGTCGTACCAGCAGCTCCCCAGACCTTAGAGCAATAGTTAAAATGACTCAGCACCAACGACTGAATAACTATCAGCCTAATATCAGACTCAGAGCAGTCTTTTATGCGGTTTAAATACAAAAGTGTTCCGATTACTTTTTTATACATCTTATCTATATGATCCTCAAAGGACATAAAGCTATCCATATTTACACCAAGATTTTTTATAGTTTTGGAGGGAGTTATCATTGTACCATTAAAGTTAAGCTTAGTATTATCTGGAATTCGAAAAATGTATTGATGTGAACCAATAAAAATACACTGGGTTTTGTGTTCGTTTACAAGAAGACCGTTAAGCTGAAAAAATTCTTTTAACTTGCGCAAGACCTCATTAGCTTCCTCAACTAACTCGTTGACATTATTGACACCTCTAGATAATAAGCCTTGTGTGTCATCGGCATACTGCACCAACAAATGCTTCTCTACAAACTTGTACATGTTATTAACGAATATAATGAATAGGGTCGGACCCAGTATAGAACCCTGTGGTACGCCAAATGAGATTTTCATAGGGGAAGATATTATGTTATTTATACGAACAGACTGTATGCGATCTTCCAGATAACATTTATACCAGGATGGATCAATTTTCGAATCAGTCAATTTATTTAACAGGATAGTATGATGGATGCTATCAAATGCTTTAGACAAGTCGAACAATAACGATAAGGAAATTTTCCCATCATCCATGTTTTTATATAAAGATTCGTTTACTTTCAATAGGGAAGTCTCAGTAGACAGGTTAGGCCTAAGACCATGTTGATTATTTGCTAGAAGACAGTTTGTTTCAAGGTATGCTGTCATTTGAATAGATACAACTTTTTCACAAATTTTTGATAAAAAAGTTAGAAGAGCTATAGGTCTATAATTACCAGCATCATCAATATCACCACTTTTAAAAAGAGGAACTACTTGTGTGTGTTTCCACAGCTCAAGGAAATTGCATGTTACAATTGAAGCATTAATAATGACTAAGATATAGAATAAAGTGATGGACAAGGAATCTCTTATAAAATGAAATAGAATACCATCGGAGCCGCATTATAAGAGCGACGTTATAAGAATGTAAGTTTAAATAATTAGCTAAGTTTAAAATAAATAACTGGCGCCGCTAGTCTTGCTACTTTATGTAAGTCTTAGCAAAGAAAATTAAAAAAATTATTGCAAAGTTAAAAGTTAATATTTTTATATCAGATGCACAAGGACCAGCTTCCTCAGCTCTCATCCGCCATTAAGGGGTTCAACAAGCGCGGTCGCTCTCAGTCAAGGAAGAGTGAAGCCCGCAAGAAGCGCCAGATGTACTTGGAGGAGAGCTTCAGGGCTAAGTTCAACCAGGAGAGGGTCAGGCAGTGTTACACCAGGTGAAAAAAAACTCAGAAAAATAATAGTAGCTATTTTAAATTTATTTTTTTAACTAGTAAAATATAGTCTTGATGTTTTAAAACATTTTCAGTAAAAAATTAAAATATATTAATTTACATATTCCATCTTTAGGTGGTTTATTAAAAAAATGAGGCCACTGGCTGTAGCTGACCATCCCAACACCAAGAGGATGTTCTACCTCGTCAACCCTGAGTTCCAGCCCACCTCCGGGAGGACTGTGGGCAGGGACATTGACAAGCTGATTGAAAGGGGGAGGACTCAGGTGGTCAACCTGCTCTTCCACCAGAAGAAGTGGGTGTCCACTACTGCCGAAAGCTGGACCACCACAGCAGGGCTTTCTTGGGGATGACAGTCCACTGGATTTACAGGGACACCTGTAGCAGCTCTGCAGCTTATATATATATATATATATATATATATATATATATATATATATATATATATATATATATATATATAAATTTATCTCACTTTTCTTAAATATTATATATTTGTACAAAGTCTTCGAAAAAAATTGGCAACATTTACACGCACGAACAAACGCTTCCAAATATTCCACATGGAAGAAAAAATTTTCACTTGTTCTCTCGCCAGCTCAAAATCAAGCTCAGTTGAATTCTTTCTCTATTTCATCCTTAAGTTTTACAAACAAAAACACTGTCTAATTCCTTATATTTCCTTTCCAGACTCATACATTTCCCCTTTTAACCATTGTGATTTAATTACATTTCAATTATTTACAATTACATTTCGATTAGTTACAAATAGACTTCAATTAGTTACAAATGCATTTTAATTAATTAAATTTTAATTAGTTACATATTTACCATTACTATGCTACCTATATACCATTACTTTTGTTACCTACTTACAATTACCTATCTACCTTACACCAAGCTTAGTCACGACGAAAATTCAGTATTAAACTCATTTTCATTTTGTATAATTTAATTAAAATTCAACCAATATAATTTCAAATATGTTCCATTCTTGTTAATCCATTATAACATATATATTGTGTTCTATCCTCGTTGTATTTCATCCATTCCTTAACGATTTCGTGTCCAACCATTAAGCCTAACTTCGCCATAAGCTTAGCCGCTCGAGCCTTTTTTACGATTCAATAACTCTCCTCAAAAACTTATACAGTGGCGGCAACAAAAAAAGTGACATTGAATATTGGCAATAGAAATCGATACATAAAATCGCTTTCACGATTTTACTTGCCAACAAGCCAATGAAAAGGGGCGGGGCTTATGCCACGAGTGGATGACTCTCCTGAGCTAAGACAACAGAACTGCGCTTTATTGGAACTCACTGTCTCGTTTGAGCTCGTACAGTGAGGTTTTTGTGTACAACGCTCCAGCGTGCTGATTTCCTGCATTCGTGCCTACATTTGACGTGCTATAACTTCTGTGCAAGTGGATACAATGGGGCGGAAAAAGCTTTCTATGACAGAGAAAAGCCGTGCCTTGACCCTATTAGAGCAGGGAAAGTCTTTTATTGATGTAGCAGCAGATTTAGGAACCTCAAGAAATACGATTTATCGCCTAAAACGGGCAGCTGAGTTATTGCCACCAGGTACCATACCAAAGAGGAAGGAGGGCACTGGTGCAGCTAGGAAGACATCTCCAAGGACTGATAATATCCTAAGGCGTGAAGTGATGTCAGACCCTTCTGTAACCTCCGCTTCAATCAAGAAAAAACACCCAGACCTTCTCCAGAACGTTGCCCTCAGGACCATCCGTCATCGCTTACTGAAGGACTTAGGCCTACCGGCTCGCCGCGCTGCCAAGAAGCCACTTCTTACCAAGGCTATGAAGATGAAAAGGCTCAATTTTTGCAAGACCTATAAACATTGGACAGCTGCCCATTGGAAGAAGGTGATGTTCAGTGATGAGAGCACCTTTAGGCTGGTCAGAGGAGAGTCAAAGATCGTGCGTCGTCCCAGCAATGTGTCTCGGTATGACCCAAAATATACCGTGAAAACTGTGAAGCACCCTGATAGTGTGATGGTGTGGGGTGCCTTTAGTAGAAACAAGGGCAGAGGAGGTCTGTACTTCCTTCCCAAGAATGTAACCATGAGGGGGACTAACTATCTCGAAGTTTTGAAGCAGTACATGCTGCCATTTTGGGAAATTCATCGGTGTGAATTTTTCATGCATGATGGTGCCCCTGCTCACAGGTCCCAGTTAGTAAAAAGGTTCTTCAATGATAATAATATTAGTGTTTTGGAGTGGCCTGGTAATTCCCCGGACCTAAATCCTATTGAGAATGCTTGGAATCTGATGAAATCCAAAGTTCAAGAGACAGCATCCGGCAGCATCAAGGACCTGATAGAATCACTGAAGAAGATCTGGGTTACGATCGACCCCACCTACTTCGCAAACCTCGCTGAATCAATGCCCAATCGACTCAGAATGGTCATCAAGTGCAAGGGCAACATGAACAAGTATTAACTTTCATGAAATATTCATAATAAAATATGTAAGTTACATTTTTCTGTTTCATTTTCCCCGAATTGTCACATGTCACTTTTTTTGTTGCCGCCACTGTAGATATAGGTTTGTTGTGAAATATCTATCTGGGTTCATACCACGATGGCCCTATATCTATACACCCTCAAGAGGCGCCATGCAACTCTGGCGTGCAAGGAGGTGAAAGTAAGAAAATTAAATAAAAAGTTAAATTTTGTCATTCTTTACCTTAGGCGCTAAAGGCTGTAAGTACCTACGTGGTACAAATTTAATTTAGAAACTAAATCAATAATTATTGTCTTCAGGAAAGGTAGACGCACCAACTCCTGGGGAAACTCATCTCAGAGAGTCACTAGGATTTAGCATCCATGGCAAGGTGGCGGTCACCACCACGGGCAATGGCACCAACTATGTGGCCGTCTTAAACCCCTTTGGCGAGGCCAACCTGACCTGCAGGTTGTGGATTTTAGGTGCGCCTGAGGGCTGAAGGGGACAACCTAAGTCTGCCGCCTCACCACCGCTGTAGGTACTAACAATAGGGGCATCTAGCGCTAATATATTAAGAAATAAAGATTAAAGTCATTTAACTTATCTTTGAATTTATTGAATATTTTAATTTATTATTGTTTTAGCTCCTACACAGTCAATATGTAGGCGAAAACATATGTTAGGGATGTCCAGGGCTGAAGTAAGGGGGGTAAGTGTGGAGGAGGACTACAGCCAAGAGCCAGGCCATGTGGAACCTCCAGAACAGGTCCCCAGTGGTGGCCAACCAGATCAAGGAGGCCGCCAAAAGAAAACTGAAGACCCCAGTGGCTACTACTTACTATTATAAAATTTAAATTTAGCATGAGAAATTGTTGGCGATTATATAAAATTAGATTTTGTAAGTTTCTGCTAGTTTATTTAAATAAAATGTTTTACTTCTATAGATGGAACTCCCTCTATGATTGTGTGGTGGTCTTATTGGGGTTTCTGAGTGTTGGTGACCAGTTAGATACCATCAACACCATCCTGATCAACCAGCCCAAGGGAAGTTCTCTCATCACAGAGGTGGACATCCAGGTAGGTAAGCATAAAATAGCGCGCTAATAGCGATCGCTATTTTAATATTTTTACTTAGAAATGAAATTGTTCTAAGTTTAATTATATAAGCATAATTAACTAAACAATATATTAATGTTCATTTTTTAGGTCCTCAAAGAGTACAAGCTGGTGATGCAGCCTGTGGCGCTGAACCTGGACATGCTTCATGGGGAGAGAAAGGCCTACATGGGCACCCTCCTCCCCAGCCTATGTTTGATGAAGGCCAGCATGGAGGAGCAGAGCCAGAATAGCGACCTGGTGTATGCCAGGCCGCTGGTGTAGGACCTCCTCAGAGGCTATGAAAAAATGAGGTTTGACCACCTCTTTGAGGATGGCGACCTCCTTATGGCAACAACCATCTACCCCAGCCGCACCCCCAAGGTCATGGAGAGCATTTCCCCTGTCAATGTGGAGGAGATCAGGGGAACGATCACCAGAGAGCTAAGGGCCGTCATCAAGCTCAGGTTCGGAGGAGGAACAGCAGCGTCAGCGTGGCCAGCCAGAAGTGCAGGAACCACAGGACTTGGACGCCCGCCTCTTCAACAAGTTGTTTGCTAGACTCCCGGCCAACCAGCAGCAGGATGTGAGAGAGATCCTGAGGAAGTCCATGAAGTGGGGGTAGCCCTCTAAAGGCGAGCTGGCCTGGCCCCTGTTCCCCTAACAGCACAGGAAGGCGTAGGTGGACTTATTTGTTAAGTACAATACCCCACTCCACAGCTCTGTAGCTGTGGAGAGGCTATTCAGCACGGCTAGGGACGTCCTCAGGGCCAAGAGGTCCTCCCTGGATGAGATCAACTCTGAGGAGCTTATGTTCCTTAAAGGGGACACGGACCTCTTGGAGGAGAAGATGGGCCAGGAAGACATAGAGGAGGAGGAGGATGACCTGTAGATATTAATTTAGGCTGTGTTTTAACTAAACAAAAAATAATAATAAATATGTGTTTTTCTGCCTTATAAAAGCATGTTTCTGTTATCGTGCTAAAGTTTACTTTTTAATTTAGCGGAGTCGCACCGGGTAAAATAAAGTCGCAAGTCGCACGCAGGGGGGGGGGGGGGATTGAGTGGTAAAGTCGCAGTCTCTATGGCATGGATAACATTTAAGAAAGCAGTATCGTCATGACAACCTTTTTCGCGTTAGATGAACTAGCTTATGAGTTATCCTCTCGTGAGTATAGAGGTAACCACTTCGGAGGGGCTAGACGAAGAGCTTAGTTACCTTTAAACATTTTCATTTGAAACGCATAAATATAATTGCAAAAATAATTATAGATTTACATGGCCGAGTTAAAGTAGAATATATCCATTTGCCATTCACTTCGTTAACAAGGATAATTAATAATGAAAATCGTACTGACACGTAAACATTTGTTTGCTTTAGATGCGTTTTATTATATAAGAGTCATCCTCTCGTGTCTGTAGGAAAAGCTTCTTCCGAAAGATGGGCGAATTGCCATTTTAACTGCATAATTATAATTGTAACTATGTTAAAATAATTAGCGATTTACAAGGCCGAGATACCAGATATAACCATTAAAAAGCAGTGTCGCCAATGAAACGTGTTTATGCTTTAGATGCGCTAGCCTATGAGTTATCATGCCGGGAGTATAGGAGTAATCTCTTCTTACGGGCTAGACGAAGGGCTTAGTCAGCTTCAAACATTGTCGTTTAAAACGCATATAGTTGCAGCATTGCAAAAATAATTCTCGATTTACAATGCCGAGATAGAGTGGATCATATGAATTTTCCATTCTCATTGATAAGCGGGATAATATTTAACTTCATATTGACATGTAAGCATTGTTTTGTCTTAAATGCGCTGGCTTATGACTTATCCTCATTTTTGCCTCAGTCTATCTTATTTGGATGGATTTGACGAAGAGCTTAGTTAGCTTCAGACTTGCCATTTGAACCGCATAAATATAATTACCCCATTGCAAAAATAATTCTTGATATATAAACAGGTTTAAGGTCAATGCTACGAATTTTTCACTCTCTTTGATAGCAGAAAGATCATTTTCATAGGTTACCGAAGGAAGAGAATGATTTTTCGTTTTGAGCAACGATGTACTCGTATGAGGGTAGTGTTGCAAGTTATCTAAACATATTTATTTTGGTAATCCCACTGATTTACGCCAAAATATTCGCTAACAGATCGTGTTACTATATATGCTTAAATACACAACACGGAAAATAAAAATTAACGTTAAAACAAACAAGGAAAGGCGTCACTAGAATGTCTAACATTCATTTCATGATTAGGGTTTAACAATCTTTGTGACATGGCAGAAAAATTGGGGTTTGACGATCGAATGACATGGCACACGTAATCCAGTCTGCATTGGACAAGTGTGGTATTTATCATCCATAAACTACGTTAATTTCTACCCAATGAGTTGCGAAACTAAATCTTATAAATATCTTTTGTTGTTAAACAGACAATCTTGAGGCGATGTAAATGTGATGACCATATTAATTCCGAGCCAAAAATCATACCTACATACTTAAACTCGCCAACTATTTCTATTCCACTTATTATACATAAAAATAGACGTTATGATCTGTTCCTCTCTTCACCTGTGAAAATCAATAGTTTTTGTTTTAGTTACTGATACGAAGGGGCCCTTGGAAAACTTACGTTGAGATCCCATGTCGATCGCCAACTATAGACGGCTAACAGCCAACGATATGGAATGTGACACGCAGAAGCAAGTAGCCAAGAGACCCATTGGCAGGGTTAAAACCAGGTTATTAATGGCTATGGCAAAGCAAGTGACACCCAAGTCGCTGCCATGCGTAACACTTTCTTCCTGTCTCCTCATATTGAGAACTTTAAAATTATGTGAAGATTAAAACCTCTGAATAAAAGTTGGGAAGATAAACCGCATTCCCTCAAAATGCAATCATCGTAAGATGTCATATCGCTATGTGTTGTCGTAAGCTTTATTGATGTTGAAAAAGATTGTTAAAATGTACCTACTTGCAAAGGATTCTTGAACTATGTCTCAAAGAGTACAGGAAGATCAGTTGTGTATCAAGACGAGATTGGAAGTGGGCGGCTTATTAGCTCTTCTTGATTTTCATTTAAACTTATGAATACCAAGTCGACTAGGCATCGCGCCCACTATTCCCAGCGACGCGAGGAGGGTGTTCGCAACTCTCTTTCTACACCTATTATCTATAATGGTGCCCATGCTCGGATGAGAAGAGCATATTATATTTGATAACTTTTCCAAGAGGCGTTCAATTTTATTTAAATACACTCCACTTCTAGGAATTGAGCTTATGTATTGAGACGAGATTTCAAACGGACTGGTTATCGTCGTCGGCTCCAGCTCGTGTCCGAGCATCGGTTTCGTCGGCTAATATTTGTGCCGGATATGACTTAGGAGACTCATTCTGTTGAGGAATAGCCACGGGCAGAAGTCACATAGGAGGGGAGGAGGAGGACGAGCTTGTTCCAGTCATTCCTTTCTTTTACTTCGTTTGTGCTTCTCATGCTGTCTTCTGTTCTTTTCAAAGGCCTAAACAACAGAGGCGAATGCCAGTTGCTGAGGAATTTGTTTTGGGCGATCGTGGCTGCGCGACGGCCACGCGCACACACTTGACCAGTAAGGCATCCACTGCGACTCAAACATTGAGGCATGCGGTTTCGGCGAAGCTGGTTGCATCGTGCCACCGGGTTCTTGGTCTATCAAAGTCCGCCCTTGTCACGCTTGCCCACCGGGTGCTGCCCTCCTCCGCCGGAGCCAAACATAGGAATCTTATATGGCCCATGACTGCTTGGTCCCCGTTTGGGTTTTGCTGTTGGTTGCGATTAGTCTGGAACCTCATCTAGGACCTAACCGCATTGGGTGACCCTGCCAGGAATTTGAGACTCCTGACAGCATCGCTCTTGGAATCATTCTATATTAGGAGGTAGATTACGTAGGTATCGTTTGTCTCAAATTTCAAAACTCTTTCTAAGGGCTAGGCCTCCTTTTCAGACGAAACGTCATCGTGGAGATCTTCCAAGGTAGGAAAGATCCTTTTCCTATTAGGCGTTTCGTACGGAATCCTACAAATGAGTTTTAATCCAAATCTTCTTGATGGGTTTCTTTGCAATGATCTCTTATTTATGATTCTCAAGTAAAATAAAAATGGGTTATAAGTTCTGTTTGATTGAGTGGCTTTGCGCCAATGATTACCAACGTGACTATGCCGCCTGTACACAAGGCTGGTAAGGTGTTGGCAACTCGCCAAACTCTCCATTATTTTCTCATTTTCCAATGCCCTTCTTCATGCATCCACTTATCTGCAATTGTACTAGGGTGCACATGAAAGCACATTAAAAGGTAAAAAGGAGGTTATTAACTTCTAAAAACTAATCCAGCCGGATGGCCTTTTTCTCTAATAGTTTGCACAAGTAGCTTTTGAGGTAGATATGCTTGAACTATTTGGAGTCAAACTATCTGTGCCGGTTTTATAGAACCAAAACACCACACCTATCCGACAAGCCCTTCAATCAAATAAGGATATAAACATCCAATATAATTAATTCTGTGCGTGGATCTAGGTTTGGTAAAAAGTAGTAATGGATTTCGTCAAAAGCCGAAGGACGACGATATACATCAATAAAGATAAACACGCATTTTGAAAATCGTAGATAAATTATTATAAGGACTGCTGGATGTAGCGTTGAAATTCAAAGGTCGAGACTCTTAAGGAGCCTTGGGGGTTAAATTTTACTTCAAATAGCTGGCAGTACTGCTTCCCCCGTGCAGTCTCTGTTCTACAATTCTACAGAAGAGCGCCTGGAGAGCATCTTTGTACGATTCTCTTGATGACGTTCCGAATAAGTGATGTTAGAATGTCTACCGCTCATCAACACAATCAAAAGTACATAACGATACATCGGTGTATGACGCTTGCTGGAAATTATTTCAAACGTCTCGTCTTAAATTTCATTGATGATTGCGAGAGATCTGTAGGTTTGGTTTGACAGCCTGCTAAAAACGATCGGGAAATGATCACTCTCATCGATAACTAACCAGCAGAATTAGGGAAGGAAGTTTGGGGATCAGAGCTCAAGGATAAGTCCACACTACTAAAAGTATCAGTATAAACATGCTAAGAGGCAAAATCATCCGCTAGGGATAGTGTATATAAAAGTTTCAATATATCAGAATTGGGCAACGCTAAGTCGGATGGAAGGCATGGCAGTACTACAGCCAATATTTTTAAACACATTAGCAATTACAAACAAAAAATAAATTATTCAAAGTAGCCAATAATATACAATTGTAAAGATTTTAGTAAAAGAAAAAATGTAGAATCGATATTAATAGGAGAAATTTCGAATTTCAATATTTCTGACGGTCAATTTAAATGTAGCTCCTATTCCCAGAACCTGATCATAAACAGTATAGTTAATGATCGTAAATTACACCGCTGATTAATGACCTTTTTTTCTCTATACGACTGAATAGGGTATGGTAAACTTCATACCGAAACTAGTCTTGTAAATAAATTCTATGCTCCTATACAGTGGTTTCACTATCATATATATATATATATATATATATATATATATATATATATATATATATATATATATATATATATATATATATATATATATATATATATATATATATTAGTTTTATAAGGAGAACTGATTTTTAGATGAAGATAGGAGGAATTTAACTACAAACTGGCAAAATATTTAGTAAAACTTGTTGTTTTTCATAGTGAGATTGTTAACTTTTGTCGTTTTATAATATATAATCATTGGAATCCTGTCTGTTTGCTTCTTAACATCAAAATTAAGAAGCAAACGGACAAGATTCAGATGATTATATATAATAAAACAACAAAAGTCAACAATCCCATTATGAAAAACAACATCTGTCAAAACTCTTCGATCCTGAAGTCTACGAACATAGTTTACGAGTTTACCTGCCCAAATGAAGACTGTGAGCTTCAAAACAACTCAAAATATGTTGGTATGAACCACTACACTTTCAAGGCGTTTGACAATGCACCTGTAACATGTCTTAATACATAGAGAACCATTTCAATGTAAATTCAGAATTTATAGGAAACCAACCAATAACTTAACTTATGTCCATTTATATTCAGGCCACCACCTTAAAATTAAAATATCTATTTTTTCCTCTATGTTTTTACGTGCATTACGCATTGTCAGTCCCCAGTATTTGGATTATGAAATTGAATACATAAGATTTGCTATCAAAAAGCTTTCTAGTGAAAGTACCAGTGAGAAAGTAACCTCTAAGAACATCCTCAGTTTGCCTTATTTTTCCTATAATAATACACTAAAAGGAATGTTAATAAAAAATAGCCCTACTGAAAGCAACAACATAATATATAAAATTCCATGTTTGGATTGTCCTTTTTTTTATATCGGCCAATCTAGCAAAGATTTGGAAGTACTTAGTAAACATCATAAGTATTCTGTAAATACTGGGTAAACATCAAGTGCAATATTGATTCATTTAAGTGAAAACTCTCATCTGATAAATTGGACCGAGAGCTCTGTGATCGCCAGATCGAAAGATTTCTTTTCACCAAATCGTTTAGAATCTGCGATTATACAACTTACTTCCAATTGTAATTTTAACCTCAGCCCCGGCATGTATTTTTGGACCCTTGTATTACAAAAATGTTCAAGAATGACCTTAAAGATGAAATCATTGACCTAATTAATAATTAGCTTTTCAAGTTATTCCTATGGTTAATATATTTTTTGTTTTATTTATGATATTGTTCACCTCTTAGAAATTGTTTTTGTTTCGTAGGCTTATTTCTCCCTATATTCTTCATTTGTCATATATGCGCGTTTATATACTTTTCTAGTTATTCCTATGTTTAATATATTTTCGGTTTTATTCTTGATAATTTTCATCTCTTATAAATTCTTATTGCTTCTCAAATAGAAGAATTATGAAATTGTAATCTTATAATTTAATTTTGACTCCCCTCCTCTTTTTTGTAAAGCCCTTTTTTCAATGGTCACCTTCTGTTTCGGCAGGCTTAATTCTTTAATAGGGTTGGTTTCCAGGTACCTGATAATGCCCTTATAATCCTAATGTCCCCATCTGTCATATACATGTGTGCGTCTTCTTTGTATAAATTTCTTCTTATGTTTCTTTCTGCATCAGTCTATCCTGTAAAGGACGATTAGTCGAAAGGCTTCGCAAATCTCCTGTTTCATTTTCCTTCGTAGCTGTTGACTTTATTTATATATTCATCGCGTTCCATATTTTCGTGATTCAGTTATACACACACACACACACACACACACACACATATATATATATATATATATATATATATATATATATATATATATATATATATATATATATGCGGTTAGGTAAGAGTAATAATAAGGTTTCTTAATCCTCTAGAGAAGTTTCCTGGAGTTCCTCAACTCTCTTCAGGAGCGTTACATATACGAGAAGGCAACTATCCACTTTCCCCCAAAAGAAAATTTGTATAAGCTAACATCTAATTTAAAAAAATAATGGAGAAAACGTGAATTTTAGCAATGGATCTTCGCCCGTTCTAATTTCTATTTTTTTTTATAAATAAACAATAATGTTTTAGTCAATGCGGTTAGGTAAGGGTAATAATAAGGTTCCTTAATCCTCTAGAGAAGTCTCCTGGAGTTCCTCAACCCTCTTTATGAGCGTTACATATACGACAAGGTAACCATCCACTCTTCCTCTCGACACAACGCACACTACATACCAGTATTTGCGCACATTTAGGCGTCAGCAACAGAACTGGATCCCCACTCACTACTCCTGAATTCTCCCTAGTCCGAATAGACTACGAAAACAGACATCCCCACCATAAACCCAACTTAAATAATTTTTCAATTAAAGACACGGCAAACACCCAAAACCAACTACATACACTCGAATCTCTTTATATTAGAGTTACAAACCCCACTCTAAACTCCGACACAAACTCATTTCCACCCTTACTACAACTATAAAAACCCACGAATCACACACGACAGAGCCACTTTCCCAAAACTAATTAATCTTAGTTTTTATTTTAAAAACAAAAACATATTTCCTATTCGCTAATAGTTAATAGCCCTGCATTTTTATAATTTGAATATTACCACTTCTGCTGCTTCCCATTTCCGATACAATTAATTTAAAAATATTTGAAAACTTCTCTAAAAATTTCTTATTTTTACATATAGTCCTAAGCCCTGTAGTGCTGGAACTACATTATAGAATCGCATTTCACTCAAAAGTACCTCAAAGATTAGCATTTTAAAGTTTGATAAAATTCTATAATGGGTTCACAGTAAACTAAAATAACATTCCATGTAATAAGTGTTGTGAAATTAGCAATGGAATTATCAATCCCTCATTTAATTATTAATCATCGAATAAAAGTTGTAGTATTATCTCTTGTTAAGTGTGAATAAAAAATTACCGTTAAATTGTTATCTTTGTTCGGCGGTGATCACAGGCCATTAGTAAGCGAAGGCGTTTTTCGGACGTTTCTGAACCGTTTCCTCCTTTACCGGGTAGCGGGATGTAAATAGCCAATGTACTTAGTCCAAGAATTCTGAGCAGCTAAAAATAAAATTATTCATTGTGAATTGATGTAACTATGTGTATATGCATAGCGGAAAAAAGGGGCATGTGGATTAATAAATCAAAATAGGCAGGTGATGAAAAGAGAAAGTATATATATATATATATATATATATATATATATATGTGAAAGAGAAATTGGACGCGAATGAGGAATGAGACAAGAAACATGAGTTTTTTAGAGGTAAGAGAAAGGGACATTAGAAGAAGACTAGAATCAAAGAGAGCAGAGGGTGGCGCAATGAAGGCAATCCTTTACCGAGAAGACAGAGATAACGTCAGGGAAAAAAAGTTTGGAATTCCTGGCTGGGACTCGAACCCGGGTCTGCTGATTGCCGGTCAGATGCTCTACCGCTGAGCTACCAGGCACAGTGACTCTACTTCGCCCAAAGCGTTACCCCATCAAACCCAGTATCTCTCTAAGCTAGGAACCTCCAAGGAATTTTGTATACCACATCTTCTTACCCGCTCACAATTTAAAGGCTCATCCCCAAGTCACATACAAAGAAGAAGGAACAAATGCTAGTTCTGCGGGTGATAACAACCACCACAGAAAGGCAGAAAATAAATATGGCGAAAGCCCTGTCGTGGTTGTTATCACCCGCAAAACTTGCATTTGCTCCTTTTTTTTCTCTCTCTCTCTCTCTCTCTCTCTCTCTCTCTCTCTCTCTCTCTCTATATATATATATATATATATATATATATATATATATATATATATATATATATATATATATATATATATGTATAACTGAATCACGAAAATAAGGAACGTGAGAATTTATGAATAAAGTTACAGCCACGAGGAAAATGAAACAACGGAGAACTGCGAGGCCTTTCGACTAATGGTCCTTTACTAAGCAGACTAAAAGACAGGGAAAAAGAGAAAGATATTTATACACCTGATTAATGAAAATATGGGATATAAAGATTAAAAGGGGTGGGATTAGCAGATACCTGGAAAAACCCTATTAACGAGATGAGCCGTCAGGGTAAAAAAAAAAAAGTTTGTGGGTTACAAAAGAAAGGGGGGGGGCAATGTTTAGGAATCACATATGCAATATGAGAACAAAAAAAATTTACACATGATAACTAGAAAATATGACAAAAGAAAAATATGAGGAAAGGTTTTTTTTTATAAATAAGCTAAAATAACTTCTAGGTGGTAATCATTAATTCAGAAATTTTATCTTTAAAATCATTCTTAAACATTCTTTTGATACAAGGGTCCAAAAATTCATTCCAGGGCTGAGATTAAAATTCGAAGTCAGTTGTATAAATGCCGATTCTAAAAGATTTCGTGAAAAAAAAGTCATTTGATTTGGCAATCACAGGACTCTCCTTCCAATTAATACGATGGGAATTTTCACTCAAATGGATAAAAATGGCATTTGATGTTTGCCCAGTGTTTACAGAGTACTTATGTTGCTTAATACGCACATTCAGATCCTTGCTAGGTTGCCCAATATAAAATGAAGGGCAATCCAAACAAGGGATTTTATAAATTACGTTATTTGTTTTATTAGGGCAATTTTTTATTAACATTCTTTTTAAAGTATTAGTATAAGAGAAAACAAGATTTACATTAAGTGTTTTTAACAATGTTTTTACGGTTTCAAAGCCATTAAAATAAGGTAAAATGAGGATATTCTTGGGCGCTCCCTTCTTAATAGTACTTTCGTTATAAAACTTTTTTTTGGCTTTATTATAACAAATATCAAGTATATTTGCTGGATAACACAAGTCTGCACCGATTTTTCTTATAGATTCAATTTCCTGATCCAAATATTGAGGACTGGCAATGCGCAACGCACGTAAAAACCTAGAAGAAAAAATTGATATCTTAATATTAAGATGGTGGCCTGAATATAAATGGACATAGGATAAGTTGTTGGTTGGTTTCCTATAAATACTAAAATTGCAATTAAATGATTCCCTATGTATTAAGACATCTGAGAATGTAAGGCAATTGTCTTTCTCTAATTCAACAGTAAATTTTATGGAAGGTACCTGGTTATTTAAATTGGAAAGCAAATTATTTACATCAATATTAAAAGGCAAAATAATTAAAATGTCATCAACATATCTATACCACTTTAAGGGGATATCAATGATATTAGGTAAATATTGTTTTTCGAAGAATTCCATATACAAATTTGAGAGTAGGGGAGATAAGGGGTTGCCATTGCCATACCAAATATTTGTTGGTAATATTCACCATTAAAAACGAACTTACAGTCACAAATGCACAACTTAATGAGTGAAATAATATGACTTACAGATAGAGGTAATTCATGATGAGTAAGCTCATTACTAAGATAATCTAAAATGGAATCAATAGGGACTTTGGTAAAGAGAGAGCAAACGTCAAAACTTACCAACCTATCATTGGGGCAAATAGTAATTTGATTTAATTTTTCTACTAAGTCAAGGGAGTTTAGTATATGAGAACCGGATATTGTTCCAAGTAAAGGGGACAACAGTTTGGTAATATATTTTGATAATTTATATGAAACTGAACCAACTGTGTTAATTATCAAGAATTACGATACTATTCGACTTGTCGGCTTTTGTGATATGTAATGTGTTATCTTTTTTAAGATCGGCCAAACTTTTTTTATACAGAGTGGGGAAATTACTTTCATGACTAACATTGGTGGCCCCATAAACGCCACATAGCCGCCGCCAAGCAAGAAGAAAAAGAAAAATTTAAGGAATTGAAGGAAGCTAGACTCACATTCGGTTTCTCCATTCCCGCCGATTGGAAGTACTCGTTACGACAAGAAATCTATGGAAAACTTGGTAGAACTTCTGATGTCTTAACAATGAAACTGGATAAGAAAGTAAAATCACTTATTGCCACTAGTGATTGGACGAATAATGTACGTAATAATTGTGTTGTTAACTTGTCAAGCAAAGAAATTAGTGAAAACGTCGTTTGTGCACTCGGTTACGGTTTATCCTTCTGTTTCAAGTAGACCCTCCACCTTAACTATTGCGTTTGCCCTTTGCAAATTTGAAAAATACTGTGAGCTTTCCCCAAATCAAGTTGACATAATTAAAGGTATTGTTTATGGGTCCACCAATGTTAGTCATGAAAGTAATTTCCCCGCTCGGTATAAAAAAAGTTTGGCCGATCTTAAAAAAGATAACACATTACATATCACAAAAGCCGACAAGTCGAATAGTATCGTAATTCTTGATAAAAATGATTACATATCGCGCATGCATGCCCTACTGGCTGACGGTGTGACTTACAGAAAATTAACAAGGAACCCCTTAGATCAAGTTATTAAACATTTCAATAGTATACTGAAAAAAATCCTTAAAGATAAGTAGGAATTAATAGGTGTTTTGTCAGAAAAATCTCCCTCGTTACCTTACTTATACGGGTTGGTAAAAACACACAAAGAAAACAACCCTATGCGGCCCATTATTAGCGGAGTTGGTTCAGTTTCATATAAATTATCAAAATATATTACCAAACTGTTGTCCCCTTTACTTGGAACAATATCCGGTTCTCATATACTAAACTCCCTTGACTTAGTAGAAAAATTAAATCAAATTACTATTTGCCCCAATGATAGGTTGGTAAGTTTTGACGTTTGCTCTCTCTTTACCAAAGTCCCTATTGATTCCATTTTAGATTATCTTAGTAATGAGCTTACTCATCATGAATTACCTCTATCTGTAAGTCATATTATTTCACTCATTAAGTTGTGCATTTGTGACTGTAAGTTCGTTTTTAATGGTGAATATTACCAACAAATATTTGGTATGGCAATGGCAACCCCTTATCTCCCCTACTCTCAAATTTGTATATGGAATTCTTCGAAAAACAATATTTACCTAATATCATTGATATCCCCTTAAAGTGGTATAGATATGTTGATGACATTTTAATTATTTTGCCTTTTAATATTGATGTAAATAATTTGCTTTCCAATTTAAATAACCAGGTACCTTCCATAAAATTTACTGTTGAATTAGAGAAAGACAATTGCCTTCCATTCTCAGATGTCTTAATACATAGGGAATCATTTAATTGCAATTTTAGTATTTATAGGAAACCAACCAACAACTTAACCTATGTCCATTTTTATTCAGGCCACCATCTTAATATTAAGATATCAATTTTTTCTTCTAGGTTTTTACGTGCGTTGCGCATTGCCAGTCCTCAATATTTGGATCAGGAAATTGAATCTATAAGAAAAATCGGTGCAGACTTGTGTTATCTAGAAAATATACTTGATATTTGTTATAATAAAGCCAAAAAAAAGTTTTATAACGAAAGTACTATTGAGAAGGGAGCGCCCAAGAATATCCTCATTTTACCTTATTTTAATGGCTTTGAAACCGTAAAAACATTGTTAAAAACACTTAATGTAAATCTTGTTTTCTCTTATACTAATACTTTAAAAAGAATGTTAATAAAAAATTGCCCTAATAAAACAAATAACGTAATTTATAAAATCCCTTGTTTGGATTGCCCTTCATTTTATATTGGGCAAACTAGCAAGGATCTGAATGTGCGTATTAAGCAACATAAGTACTCTGTAAACACTGGGCAAACATCAAATGCCATTTTTATCCATTTGAGTGAAAATTCCCATCGTATTAATTGGAAGGAGAGTTCTGTGATTGCCAAATCAAATGACTTTTTTTTCACGAAATCTTTTAGAATCGGCATTTATACAACTGACTTCGAATTTTAATCTCAGCCCTGGAATGAATTTTTGGACCTTTGAATCAAAAGAATGTTTAAGAATGATTTTAAAGATAAAATTTCTGAATTAATGATTACCACCTAGAAGTTTTTTTAGCTTATTTATAAAAAAACCTTTCCTCATATTTTTCTTTTGTCATATTTTCTAGTTATCATGTGTACATTTTTTTTGTTTTCATATTGCATATGTGATTCCTAAACATTGCCCCCCCCTTTCTTTTGTAACCAGCAAACTTTTTTTTTTTTCTAACCCTGACGGCTCATCTCGTTAATAGGGTTTTTCCAGGTATCTGCTAATCCCACCCCTTTTAATCTTTATATCCCATATTTTCATTAATCAGGTGTATAAATATCTTTCTCTTTTTCCCTGTCTTTTAGTCTGCTTAGTAAAGGACCATTAGTCGAAAGGCCTCGCAGTTCTCCGCGTTATTTCATTTTCCTCGTAGCTGTAACGTTATTCATATATATATATATATATATATATATATATATATATATATATATATATATATATATATATATATATATATATATATATATATATATATATATTTATAAAGGTGTGAATTTGGGCAGTATATTTTCATTATAGCATGTTTTATTAAAAGCGACCGCTAGTTTCGAATTAATAATTCTTTTTTCAATCTTATCGATTTGTCTTATATTCACCTGTGGATAAGCGCACCGAAGTTCATCGGGGGCTGATGCTTGTTATTTTGCCAAAGGTAGAAGTAAATTAATGTAAGTTAGCACTTTCTTTAATTTAACTGACGCGTTTCGATACATCGAGTATCATTTTCAGAGTTACAATGGGGAATTCTTACAAAGTATTCAGTTTATATATGTTTCAAAATGTATTAACAAAATTACGAACAAAGCTATACACGTATAGGCAGGTTGGATCCAGGTGATAAAAGGTCGGAGAAGTAGGTAGCCAGAGGAAGGGGGGATTAAGCTGCTTGCCATAGGGGATTAGTGGCTAGGGGCAACTCTGAGTACACCTGTCCCCCTGTTTGCTTTTCTTACGCTGGGCAGGATTTCATTGGAGTTAGACTGTATGTTTAAATTCGGTTGCTTCTTTTGGATATATATAGCTTCAAGGAAGAGCAGTTGATGCCTGTTGGGAGCATAATCTAAAATTTTGGTGTTTCCTTCTATCATTTTTCGGTTGGGGCATGTTCCGTGTACTTCCTGTGTATGTTTTTTAGGTGCACCGTTGTTCAGATGGTAAGGTAGAACAGAGATGCTTCCAATCGTATGCTCTGCCGTCAAAAAAATATTGATCGAATTTCAGTAACGTTTATATTTGAAAATCAGTAAACATAAATTCTTTCTTTAAAAAAATTTCCTCAACGCTGATTGGTCCATTTAGTACTGGGGAATCAGCTAACGTAACGCTTATGCATGAGAGAATGACATTCAATGGAATTAGAAAGGTGTTTACACACTATGCTGGACAGAAACATGGTCCAGCGGATAGGCCCGGATTTTCCCACCTTTGTCCGAGGAAGAAGTGCTACAAAACCAGACATATGTCTGGCCAATCGTCAGCTACCGTTCAATTACTCCATGGAGCCAGTCCAGGTACCATGTAGTGACCATATAGGAATCCTTCTCACCATCATCAAGAACCATATACAAGTCCCAGCTGTAGTTATAAAAAACTACAGAAGAGCAGACTGGGCATGGTACGTGCACATTCTAGAGGCCTATCATCTGCCCAACTTGGATGAGGCAATTCTCGAGAAGATCGACGAGGCATTTGACGACCTTACTAAGCATATCATTAACATAACATAACATAACATAATTACACGGATGACAAAAGCCACAAGGGCTTATCATGGTCATCCAAGTCAAACGGCCTCTTTTTTAATGCACCCAAACTCCCAGGAAAACTACATCCAGAGGATTGCATCCAGAAACAAGGGTATCACCAATCAAGGCTTGTCAAGAACTAAATCATGCAGCTATAGATATATACAAACAATATTAATATATACAAAACTTAGGAACCATCACAACCTTCCCTTCCAATAAACTCATCCAACCTACTCTTAAATACATTTAGATTTGGACTACCTACTACCCTCTGTGGCAATTTGTTCCAGAAGTCTACCACTCTATTGGTGAAAAAATATTTTCTTAAATCCAACCTACACCCTTGCTTTTTAATTTTCAAGTGGTGACTTCTAGTCCGATTTACATCATCTAACTCAAAAAACTTGCTAACATCCAATTTATCTATCCCGGAAAAAATTTTAAAGAGCTCAATCATATTCCCTCTCACACACCTCCTTTCGAACGAGAACATATTCAATACCCTCAGTCTATCTATATATTCAAGGTGCCTCAGGGAAGGAATAATCTTTGTTGCCCTCCGTTGCACTGATTCGAGAAGGTTAATATCGTGTCTAAAATGTGGGGACCATGCCTGTATACAGTACTCTAGATGTGGCCTAACATAAGAGTTATAGAGTTTAAGAATAACCTCCTTACTTTTGTAACTGACATTTCTCTTAATAAAACCCAGCACTCTATTTGCCCTATTCTTACTTCAATACACTGCTTAGAAAACCTTAATGACTTATCTATTACTACTCCTAGATCTTTCTCATCCTCTACTGAGCTCAGCCAATGCCCATCCATTTCAAGGTTAAATTCTCTATTATCTTTTCCCATTTTAATAACTTTGCACTTATCAAGGTTGAAAGTCATTTGCCACTTATGTGGCCAGGATAACAATTTATTTAATCCCCCTGCACTTTAAAATTATCATCAATATCTTTAACTACAGCTGCTAATTTGGTATCATCCGCAAAAATTGACACTTTATTATTGACTGCCTCCCCAAGATCGTTTATATAGATGACAAATAATAATGGACCGAGAACTGATCCCTGAGGAACCCCACTGATAACATCCCTCCACTCTGACTTTACACCATTTAGCACTACCCTTTGCTTCCTGTCTTTCAGCCACTCAGCTATCCAATTTGAAACAGCCCCACATATCCCAATCATTTTCAATTTATGAACTAGTCTCCTATGTGGTACCTTATCAAATGCTTTACTAAAATCTAAGTAAATTATATCTACATTCTCTCCCTTATCTACTTGATCTGTTACAAACTCCAGAAAGTCTAGTAAGTTAGTCAAACATGATCTACCTGATCTAAACCCATGCTGAACATCGCTAATTAACCCCTCCCTCTCTAGATGTTGGCAAATCCCTTTTTTAACTATTTTCTCAAGAATTTTACAGACTACAGGAGTTAGGCTAACCGGTCTAAAGTTATTTGGATCCTCTTTACTACCCTTCTTGAAAATGGGGACTACATTCGCTCTCTTCCAATCATCGGGTATTTCTCCATATTCCAGTGACCTAGTATATATCTTCTCCAGAGCTATTGAGATACTTTCTACACCTTCTTTAAGTATCCTAGAATGAATATTATCAGGGCCGGAGGCCTTGGTAGTATCTAACTCACCTATTAGTCCTTTTATCATCCTCCGATCCACACTAATGTTAGTAAACACCTCTTTCCCTGACCCATGAGTACTATACATAAGACTATTTAGTTTATCCTTTGTAAATACTGATGCAAAATGACCATTTAGTACCTCAACTATTTCCTCATCAGTTTCTCTCACAACCACTTCATATTTGATAGGTCCTATTTTAACTCTGCCAGACTTGTTATTAATTTTATAGTAACTAAAGAACTTTCTAGGATCTTTGTTGCTATCCTGAGCTAATTTAATTTCTGACACCCTTTTGTTCTTCTTTATAATCTTATTTAACTCATTCCTAGCCATTCTATAATCACTTAAGTTTTGAATATTATTTTGTACCTGTAATTTTTTGTATGCCCTTTTCTTCTCTGAAATTTTTCTAGCTATCTCCTTATTCCACCATAATGGTTTCCTACTTTTGTTTCTAATAGCCTTCATTGGGAAACATTGTTCTCGGACTACATTTATTATATGCTTGAAAGTATCCCACATCTCATAAGCATTTTTACCTCTGAATTCTACATCCCAGTCTACCAAATTTAGCAAGCTTCGAAGTTTTACATAATCTCCCTTATGAAAATTTGGAACTTTTACAGCATTCTCGGTTATTTTACCCTTTTCAATTCCCAAGTTAAAACGAACTATCTGATGCTCACTAATTCCCAATGCTTCCCCAACAGTCAATTCTTGAACTAAATGATCACTGTTAGAAAGTACTAAATCTAATATATTGTCCCCCCTCGTTGGCTCATTAACAAATTGATTCCAAAAATCTTCCTCAAAGCATTCTATGAACCTGCCACTTGTTCTATCCCTACCTATCATATTTTCCCAGTCCACAGAGTTTAAGTTGAAGTCCCCAATAATAACTGCATCTGTTTCACATCCCTTACTTATTTCCCTTATCATTAGTTCATCCATATCATCTGTCTGCCCAGGTGGCCTGTAAAAAGCTCCCAAATGCACCATTCTATTTTTACTGAACCTAATATCTATCCAAAGTGACTCAACTCCATCCTGCTTTATTGAAGTATTTAAACTTGCAACAATGTTGTTTTTTATATAGATAATTATTCCTCCACCAATCCTACCTGTCTTTTGACTAATGTACATATTATAGCCCTGTAAATCAAATTCACTTATAGTGTCACTAAATTCTATTTCATTAAACCATGATTCAGTAACGCATAATATATCTATATCCTCATTGCTAATATAACTAAATAGCTCATCCTTCTTGTTTCTAAGACTACGAGCATTTGTATAGAAACAATTTAATCCCCCTATCCCTGAAGCACCTCTTAAAACTTGAATGACCTCACCTCTATCGCCTTGGAACCTATTTCTGTTATCTGCCAAGTCCATTCTACTTTCAGTACTATAATGTCCTCTCATAATTCCCTGACCACTATTAGTATCTAGTTTCCCGCCCGCAAAGACCTAATAACACAATCATACTCCTCCCACAACACATCTACCCCCCTGCTACTCAAATGCAGTCCATCCATCGCATACATTTCTTTCATTCCAACAAACCTATTCCACACATCCACAAACATGACACCTTCCATCTCACACATCCTCCTCACATAATCATTTAGCCTAGTTGCACGAGACATCCATTCTACCCCAACATCCATTCTTGGAAGCACACCTGTCACAACACCTTTCATTCTACTTTCTTTCACCTTTTCAATCAACCTCTTGTACCTCTCACGTAACTCACATGCACTCACTTTCTTCACATCATTCACTCCTACATGTGTAATCACAACCGCATCCCTTGCACAGCCAGACACCAGCTCCTCATACCTATCAGACAGATGTCTCACTCCAGCACCCGGCAAACACACCCTCAAACCATTCAATCTACTTGCATTCAACTTCCTATCTAAATATCTAACTCGCGAATCACCCATCACAAGCACTTCAGTCAGACTCCTATTCCTAACCCCCACAGACCTAACTCCATCCCCACTTCTATTCTCATTCAAACTACCAGTCACTCTACCTCCACCCCCACCCCCATCAGTCATATCACTCCCAGTTACTTCCTCTCTTAGGGCACTGAATCTATTAGTCAAGCTAATAGGTTCTGTGTCCCTCTGACTCACATACCTATTCTCCCCCTGGCTAACAACCTCAACAGAGGCAACCCTATTCTCACAAAGAACAGGAGAAGCCTCCCTAGCTTCACGTTTCCTAACCACTCTCCACTGTCCCCCATCCTCACTAGGCCTATTTCTAACTAATCTAAGGGGGCTAACTTCACTATCACTAGAACTATCATATCCTACCTCCTCCACCGGCCCTCTACCTTCACCTGGAACATCTAACTGGCCTACCTCACCACCTAACCTATTCCCAGCTCTAGGCCTAACACTAAGTTCCCTCCTGAGCTCAGCAACTAACCCCTCCAGCCTACATATCCTGTCTAAATCCTGCCTTCTCATCCCCTCTAAATCTACAATGCATTCACGCAGCCCACATACAACACATGTATACCCCTCACCTAATACACCACAACCAATGCATACATTCCGACACTCATGCTCACTTTCATCCCCAAACTCCTCCATCACTTATTCAAACAAAGAAAGAACTTAAGTAGTAATAAGAAAAAAAAGAAGAGCAACTTAGCTTTCGCTGATTGTGGTGAGAAAAAACAAACAAAAACTGTAGAAAAATCTGAAAAATAGATCATCAGACTGAGAGCTCTATGAAACACGTGCTACCTGTTCGAAGGTCCGTCGAAACCCAGTATAAGTTCATCTCAACCAACAGGTGGACTGACTACATGAAATAACTATATCGTGAGTTAGAAAGTAATGTATGAAATTAACATCAGAAATGCATCGATTGCCTCAGTACAACGAAGTAAATAGATCAAAGAAGAGTTCAACCAGTTCATCCTCGAACAACAGTAGAGACGTTGGGACGATGCGATCGAGAGCCTCGATCATGATGCATCTCCCAAAGATTTTTAGAATAAAATCAGGCGTCTCACAGTGTCGTAGAATGACCCTTGGTTTTGATCCCTCTACTCTTTGACACCCTTTTAGTAGCGGTATGCTTTAAGGGGCGTGAGTTACTTCTATGATGAAGTAGGCTTTGTTCTAAGAGTGCTATTTTAGTGGTTTAGTTCTTAAGGAAGAGCTATTTTTAAACACATAAGGATAAGAGGAAACACCAGAATCTACCAAAATAAACATGTATTTTAAATTAAATATTACAAACCAACAGTAAACACATTTCTATCTTTGGCCTCAAAGATCTTTCAATGACAAAACTTAAACAAGTAGGCTTCCAGTAAACATACCAATTGCCAATTAGTATTTTTATCACGACCCCATTTGATTAGCATAAAACATTAAATTAACGTACTCTCATCTACAAACACATATGACCTAGGTTCAAGAATAATGGTTTCTACTCTCCTCTAAAACGTGGGACGTACTAAACTTCTACTATCGCAATAGAGATATAAATGTTATTGTTAACTTGCCGGATGTCGCTGGAGGACTTATCTCTCGCTTTGAAGTGTGGTGGTCGCTAGTGGAATTTTCGTCGCCTGTGACGGGGGCTGATTCTTCAACGTAATTAAAGAACGGGAGCTCGTTGGGGCAGGGTTCTTCTCCTCTCACTCTTACGGTGCTTGAGATGTGAGAATCACTCGAGTGTGAGCGGCTTTGCTTTTCTTCAGTCGGACTTCTTTGCAGACTGAAAAGGCTTCTTCGGTATGGCACCGATATAAAACTTGACTATTTAGGTTAATACGGCCCGGAAAGGGGGGATCGATCTTCTCAATCTGATCCTCTCGTTTCTCACTGAAATAGTCTTGTATGGCTGAAGGATCGATCTTCACGAACTACCCTTCTTCTGGCGTATCGACTTCTAATCTTCTTGTCTGGCTGAAAGATCGATCTTTACGAACTAATCTTTCTTCTGGCGAATCGACTACTAATAATCTTCTTGTCTGGCCGACGGATCGATCTTCACGAACTAATCCACCTCTGGCGTATCGACTTCTGATAATCCGCTTCTCTTTCTTTGCGGGGCTTATTTATAGGCGGATTGCCGCCCCATCTAAAGGGGAAAGTGACCAGGCCACAGAGGCAAAAAGGGGGGGGGGGAGTGAATGGTGAGTTAGCATCTGGGGAGAGCGAGAATTCCTGAGGTGGCACTGGGGTGCCCAAGTCAGCTCGCAAATTATAGGCTCTCAACCGCACCGCTACTTGGCGTGCCTTCTGACTCGCACCGCTTTTTTTTTCCATAACCACGGGTTTATGGGTCTCGTAGGTAATTCGATCGTTAGAGCGTCGTTTAAGGACCTTAGGTGGTCGCCTTAAAACAGATGATAGCTCCAACTGCCCACAGCGGCGGGGAGATCACACATGGTAAGCATTTTCGCCGGCTACCTTTCCCACGCTTCTCCTCATGAGGGGGGGGGGGGCTTGAATGTACCTATACTCCTCCAGGATGCTTAATGTAGCCATTTCTCCACATTTACCTCCATCCTTAAGAAAATAACGGGAGGGGGGGGGGGTTCCAATTCGACGCTTACAATAATATACATGGGTAACTTACGGAACATTATATTATACAATAAATTCTAGTTCACTCGGGAATGCCTCGATAACATTTCACCTGACCTTACACTAATTCCTATATTACTGTGCCAACTTAGGATTTTCTTACCTACCACTAGGGGGTTACTCGCCCCTACTTACTTACAATTCTACTGATTTACACTTAACTTTGCTATAATACAATAGTTGGGCTGCTCCTTAATCGTCGACAGGGTTCCGACTTAACGAGTCGGCCATACAATTGTTGGACCCTTTTATATAGTGAATGGAGTACTGGTACTCCATCAAGAGTAAACTCCATCTCAGGAGTCTTCCATTCTTACACTTATTTTTACCTAAGTATGACAACGGTTTATGGTCGCATTCCAACTTAAACTCGCGCCCTATTAGATAATATTTGAATTTACCGATGGACCATATTATGGCCAAAGCTTCGATTTCGATAGTAGCGTAGGCTTTTTCTCTACTCAACAGTTTCCTACTGACATAAGCTATGGGATAGGCTGTTTCGTCATCTTCGTATTGAAGCAATACTCCGCCTAACCCGTCCCGACTAGCGTCCGTGCGAAGGCCGAAGATCTTGTTGGGATTTGGTAAGCGAAGAATGGGCACAGTTACGAGTTTTCCTTTTAGAACCTCCAACTGAGTTATTGCATGGGGGTTCCACGTGGCAGGGTCTGACGCTCTCTTTTTTAACAAATCATTAAGTGGGGCCGCAATGGGAGCGAAGTGTGGTACAAAACGCCTATAGAACGAGGCCGCTCCCATAAACGATCGGAGTTGTTTCTTTGTTTTCGGCCGGGGCATCTTGACTATGGCGTCCACTTTTTCTTGCTGGGTAGTCAAGTGTTTTTGTCCTATTTTGAATCCCAGGTAGTCAATGGATTCGTAGGCAAAATAACACTTGGTCGGTCCGGCGGTTAGACCTTGCTCCTTCAATTTCTCCAGCAATGAGCGTAAGGCGTGTAAGTGTGACTCCCATGTACGGGTAGCTACGTACACGTTGTCGAAGTAAAACGACACGTCACTTAGTCCAGCGATAATTCGCCTCATCATCCTATTATAATTGCTACCGGCTGTAAGTAGTCCGAAGGGTAGCCTGGTAAACTGTAACAGACCTCTCTCGGTCGCAAACGCCGTCAGTTTTTTGGACTCCTTACGCTTTACACAAATCCAATTCGGTGATGAATTTAGCGTCTTCAAATAAATGGAGATTTTGATCTATTAGTGGGATGGGCTCGGCGTCGAAAACGGTCACTGAATTCAATTTTCGGAAGTCCACGCACATCCAAAATGATTGATCCGGTTTCTTAACCATTACTATGGGGGAGCAATAATCGGACTCCGATGGCTCTAAAATTCCCAATTTTAGTAAATTCCGGACTTCCTTATTGAAGGTTTCTCGTAGGTGGATCGGTAACGGATATGGTTTGCTCCGAACCACTGAATTAGTTTTTAGTTTTATTTCATGAATAAAATCCTTGGCACATCCGGGGTTTTCAGAAATGACTTCTGGGAATTCCATGAGCAAGTTCAACATTTCCGCTTTTTGTTGAATTTCTAAGTGGGGATTTATCTTTAGATCCACCCGAGGGTCCTCCGGGGTAGGTGAGAGCGAGGGAAGTTCGTATTCCTCGTCTTGTTCCACACACACGGTGTGTATGACTTGCAGGGGCGTACCCGGGTAAACGGCATCCATCGGTTCTTCTTCGTCTAGAAGGGTAATATTCTTTATGCACGCGCGGCGGTGATATTTTTTTAGCATGTTTATGTGATAGGTTCTTCGCCCTGTTGGGGTATCTATCAAGTAATCGACTGGACCCCGTGCCTCGATTACTTCAAACGGTCCCTTCCACTGGGCCCATAACTTATTATTTTCGGTCGGGAGTAATAATAAGACTTCATCTCCTGCCTTTAATTTTCGAGCCTTTGCTTTCATATCGAAGTAGTCCCGATATTTGGCTAAATTTTTCTCGGCGTTCTCTCAAGCTAAGCCAGAGCAGTATTCTAGGCGCTCGCGCATATCCATCACGTAGGCGTAAGACGATTTGATTTCTTGCTCGAGCTTCGCGTTGGAAAATAATTCCTTAAGAATACTCATAGGACCTCGCACATTTCTCCCGTATAATAGCTCAAAGGGCGAGAATCCCAACGTCCGATGAGGTATTTCTCGGCAGGCGAAAAAGGCTGCAGGCAGGTATCTGTGCCACTGTGTAGGGTTGTTTTGACACAACTTCTTCAATATATTTTTGAGAGTCCCGTTTAATTTCTCGCAGATTCCGTTAGCGGAGGGATGAAATGGACTCGTAAAAATTGGCTTGACTAACAGTAGTTTGTTAAAATACTCCATCAATTCTGAGGTGAATTGGCGCCCTCTATCAGATAGAATTTCTTTAGGCAGGCCTACTCGTGCAAAAATTGAAATTAATGCTTCCGCGCAGGAAATAGTGTCAATCTTCCGTAGGGCCACGGCATCTGGGAACTGGGAGGCACAATCCACTAGGGTGAGGATGTAGGAGTGTCCTCCACTTGAAGGGGGGTGAATTGGTCCCACCAAATCAATTGCCACTCGAAAGAATGGTTCGGTTATAACGGGCACCTTTTGTAAGGGAGCGGGAGGTACCCGTCCTCTGGAGGGATCCTTCTGACACACGTCGCATGATCGGCAATAGGCCACAATTTCCCTGGCGGCCTGGGGCCAATAAAAGTGTCGGAATATCTGCTGCGCCGTTTTGTTGTGCCCAAAGTGTCCGGCTAATATTCCATTATGCGCGGTATTCAAAATTCTTTGCGTGTATTATTGAGGTACACACAGTGCTTTCTTGTTCTCCTTATCCTCCTCGCTGATAATACGGTAGAGAAGTGAGTCTTCTACGATATATTGGATAGGCTTCTTTCCTTTCACTTGGAGAATTTCACCTTTAATAGCTTTCTCCCATAGAGGTTTAAGAGTGGGGCATTCTTTCTGAGCACTGGCGAAGGAAGTCAATTTGTACCCATTGTCTTCGAGGGTAATCCTCGGGGTCAACTTAGCAGGTTGCTCTTTCCTCTGGGCTTCTTGTGCTCGGGTGACTACTTGTTGAGCCACTTCTTGCTGGAGAATTAGGGGGTTTTGTCCGATTAGTACTGCGCACAACTTAATCGGGGCTACTACCACGTCCGTCCAACCGGTGAAATATCTGCATTGTATATGACATCTCACGACGGGGAATCGATTGTCGCGTCCTAAAAAGTCGTGGACGATTGCGAATTTCTTATGGTTAGGGTTTACTGTGGGCAGCAACTTGTCGGATACCACTATGCACGTACATCCGGTGTCTCTGACTAAAGTGGATACTCGGCACCCATTAACAGTGCCCTCTTCAAATTGTAAGCCGCCTGGCGAACTTTTGTTGAATAGAAAGTTTACCTGTTGCTGGGGCCCTTTGGATGTTGGCGCGGGGACGTAGGACGAATCAGCTTGTCCTGCTGGGATCGCGGCAGTCAGGTTTTGCACCTGTTGTCTCGAGGTCTCCCTCAGTCGGGAGTTCTGTGGGCACTGGAAACTCAGGTGACCTATTATCCCGCAGGTATAACAAGTGATGGGCTTCCTGGGATACGTGCCGGTATTAGGGTATGATCCTTGTGGAATCCTACCTTCTTTTTGATTTTTTTCTCCTCCAAAATTTGGTTTATAAGTTCCTTTTGCTGCTGAGAACTTAAAGGGCTTCTTCTGTAAATGCCTGGGTGGCGGCCCATTTTTCTTTGGGGAGGGAGCCTTCTCTTTCTTGTACTCTCTAGGATATAACCGATGATTTACCGCGTGGAGGTCAGCCTCGTCCAGACACTCGTTGAAGGTAGAAGCTTTTCGGTCCTTAACGAATGCACGGATTTCCTGGGGTAGTGTACTTAGTAACTGATCTCTAAGCATGAAGTTGACGACCGCAGCGACTTCGTTCTCTACCCCTTCTGACTCCATCCAAAACTGTAGGCTTCGACGAAGCTCAAAGCCAAAATGTTTGTATGTTTGTCCAGGTCTTATACGAGACTGCCTGAACTTCATCCTATATTCTTCCGGGTTAAGGTTTGTTGCTGAGAGAAGTTCGGCTTTGAGAGTGGAATAGTCCACAGTCGCTTCTGAGGGTAAAGATACGAATATCTCTCTCATCCTACGATTGAGTAGCGGTAACAGTCTGGCGACCCCATCTTCTTCTAGGTCCCAATTATTGACCTCAAATATTTTCTCAAAATGGGAGAGATATGAGCATAAATCTTCACCGTCCCTGCACTCCGGGAGTTTCATGCTGGCCGCTGGTGACACTCCTGTTCTGGATGACACTGACTGCACCTCTAACTCGTCTTTGCTAAGAGCTCTTTCGTGGGCCCTTATCTTCTCTCTTTCCTCAGCTTCCATTTTCGTCTTTTCTCTTCTTTCATCAGCTTCCATTTTCGCCTTTTCTCTTTTTTCATCAGCTTCCATTTTCGCCTTTTCTCTTCTTTCATCAGCTCCCATTTTCATTTTACGTTCCTCTCTTCTTTCTTTTCTTTCATTTCTCTCTTTCTCCTGAATAAACGAGTTCAGCTCGGTTCCTTTCAGTCCGAGGCTTTGACCTTGCTTCCGATAAAGGTCAAACAATGCCATCGCGCTTATGTCAGTCATCTACCTTGTTTTTAATCAAGCCTGACCTACTCCACCACCGAAACTTACCACTTGGCCTAACAATTAACTTTAGATGGTATCCACCTCTGACTTTACCAATTTTCCACTCGTCAAATATTCTATTATTCCTGGTGTTCCTTTTATGTGTTAGCTCTTCCTTAAATAGACACTGCTGGGTTCTTTCTAATATAAAACCTCTAGACCTGACACCACTTTTATAATATGTCGTAGAATGACCCTTGGTTTTGATCCCTCTACTCTTTGACACCCTTTTAGTAGCGGTATGCTTTAAGGGGCGTGAGTTACTTCTATGATGAAGTAGGCTTTGTTCTAAGAGTGCTATTTTAGTGGTTTAGTTCTTAAGGAAGAGCTATTTTTAAACACATAAGGATAAGAGGAAACACCAGAATCTACCAAAATAAACATGTATTTTAAATTAAATATTACAAACCAACAGTAAACACATTTCTATCTTTGGCCTCAAAGATCTTTCAATGACAAAACATAAACAAGTAGGCTTCCAGTAAACATACCAATTGCCAATTAGTATTTTTATCACGACCCTATTTGATTAGCATAAAACATTAAATTAACGTACTCTCATCTACAAACACATATGACCTAGGTTCAAGAATAATGGTTTCTACTCTCCTCTAAAACGTGGGACGTACTAAACTTCTACTATCGCAATAGAGATATAAATGTTATTGTTAACTTGCCGGATGTCGCTGGAGGACTTATCTCTCGCTTTGAAGTGTGGTGGTCGCTAGTGGAATTTTCGTCGCCTGTGACGGGGGCTGATTCTTCAACGTAATTAAAGAACGGGAGCTCGTTGGGGCAGGGTTCTTCTCCTCTCACTCTTACGGTGCTTGAGATGTGAGAATCACTCGAGTGTGAGCGGCTTTGCTTTTCTTCAGTCGGACTTCTTTGCAGACTGAAAAGGCTTCTTCGGTATGGCACCGATATAAAACTTGACTATTTAGGTTAATACGGCCCGGAAAGGGGGGATCGATCTTCTCAATCTGATCCTCTCGTTTCTCACTGAAATAGTCTTGTATGGCTGAAGGATCGATCTTCACGAACTACCCTTCTTCTGGCGTATCGACTTCTAATCTTCTTGTCTGGCTGAAAGATCGATCTTTACGAACTAATCTTTCTTCTGGCGAATCGACTACTAATAATCTTCTTGTCTGGCCGACGGATCGATCTTCACGAACTAATCCACCTCTGGTGTATCGACTTCTGATAATCCGCTTCTCTTTCTTTGCGGGGCTTATTTATAGGCGGATTGCCGCCCCATCTAAAGGGGGAAGTGACCAGGCCACAGAGGCAAAAAGGGGGGGGGGGAGTGAATGGTGGGTTAGCATCTGGGGAGAGCGAGAATTCCTGAGGTGGCACTGGGGTGCCCAAGTCAGCTCGCAAATTATAGGCTCGCAACCGCACCGCTACTTGGCGTGCCTTCTGACTCGCACCGCTTTTTTTTTCCATAACCACGGGTTTATGGGTCTCGTAGGTAATTCGATCATTAGAGCGTCGTTTAAGGACCTTAGGTGGTCGCCTTAAAACAGATGATAGCTCCAACTGCCCACAGCGGCGGGGAGATCACACATGGTAAGCATTTTCGCCGGCTACCTTTCCCACGCTTCTTTTCATGAGGGGGGGGGGGGGGCTTGAATGTACCTATACTCCTCCAGGATGCTTAATGTAGCCATTTCTCCACACACAGGATCAACTGAGAAAAAGAAGAAAATAGAAATATTAAAAGAAGACGGAACCATAATGCGTGTACCTAATTACGGGTACACGTAGGCTGGAAAGAAGACGCCAAGAAGAGCTGCATAGGGAAGCGGGGATTACACCCATTAATAAAGGCATAGAAAAACGGACTCGGAAAATGCAAGAACTGGTAAATCAGGAACTGAATGAGGATATCATTCAAATGATTAACCAGAATAGAAGAGCTATATGTCTCGCCAGATTTCCAAGCTCCGCTAACCTAGTGGCTGGTGGAGACGAAGTGCCGCTCTACGTATCAGGAGAATGTAAAACCAGAAGAAAATGTGACAACATACCGATCAAGAAATCAACCTCGATTCAAGAAAAAATCTCCGATTTTGACCAATTAATATAATTGATTCTGCAATTCTCGTCTCAATATAATTGTTTATAAATAAAAATTTTATAAATCAAACAATTATATTGAAAGGAGAATTCCAGGATCAATCATTATTAACAAAGTCGACAATTTTAATTTATCTGAAGGGCAATATAAATTTGACAAAAATATTTCTCGAATAATGTTGCCAAAATCATCTATACATCGCCGGAACGAGTCCTTCGCGGGTATTAGAAATTACCCCCCCAGATCTTCACAAATAGTGGTTTTCCAGTTTGTTTCCTCTGTTTTCCTTTTGTTTAGTCTTTTATTGGCCTTTATATACTGGAGTCGCTTGCCTTGCATTTCATTACACTGTTCACAATGAAGTCATGCCGAAACTTGTTCTGTTTTTTTAAATAAATCAGATTCAAATATCGTGGTTTATTATTTTTTTTAACTATATATATATATATATATATATATATATATATATATATATATATATATATATATATATATATATATATATATATATATATATATATATATATATACACACATATATATATATATACACACACATATATATATATATATATATATATATATATATATATATATATATATATATATATATATATATATATATATATATATATATATATATATATATATATATATGTTAAAGTCAACAGCTGCGGCAGCGTTATTGATTTTGACTTGCAATTTCTTGATTTACCTTACAAATCTCTTAACAGGATCTTCGAGGAGAGAGAAAATAGCCACAAAGGATATATTTTATTTCTAGACTTTTTAGACCGCAGTGGGTCATCTTCAGGGAAATATGGTAGTAACTCTTATAATTTTGGACAAGGGATATATTAAGTTGTCAAAGGAAAATACATACACTCATATAAGATTGCAATTGCAATTATGTATGCATATACGAGAGGCAGTCAATAAGTTTTGCAATTCGGATATAAGGAAACGAGAGATAAGGAAAAGTGTTTTATTATTTTTCAATATAACTACCCTCGACTTGAATGCACTTGCGCCACTTGTCCCTAAGGCTTTGAATTACCGACAACCAGAAATCTCCCCACTGCTGTTCAATCCAGTCCTGGACGGTGAGCTGGACATTTTCATCGTCCTCAAACCGGCGTCCACGCAGTGTAGCCTTGAGCTGGCGGAATAAAAAGTAGTCGCTAGGGGCCAGATCTGGACTGTAGGGGGGGATGGTCGAGCTCGAATCCGCACTGTCGCAGGGCAGCTTGTGCAACCCGGGCCTTGTGGACTTTGACGACGTTGAAGTGGATCATGGGGCGTGAGGTTTCTAGGGACCTAACTGGCAGAGACCTTGGTCATGGCCAAATTGTAGATACAGCAGCTTCGATCTTATGAACGCGTTATATATTTTATTTTTGTTAGTCGTATTCAGGTTTCGAAACCTGAATAGCTTGTTCAGCTCGATTTTCGCTCGCGCTGCTGTCTGAGCAACGTGGCTACTGTATCAATTACTATCTATCTTTAGTCCAAGTACTGTTCCGTCATTGCTGTATGGAATTCGGGCGTTATCGGTCTCGATATGGGTTCCTTTCGGGAAGAGTCTTCAGACTAATTCTTAATATGTCGCTCGTCATTTTGTCGTCCTTGTCATTTTGTTAAGTGTGAGTAAATAGTGGAAGGCAAGAAAAACAGAGAAAAAGATGAAATTTCCAAAATCCAATTGCCACTTTACCTTTTGAAGTAAAGATTCTGGTGTCTGTTTACTTGCTGTAATCCTTGTTTGTGGTGGCACTATCACTTTGTATGGTGTTTATTTTGCACTACACTTATTGTTCACACATAGAGGAAAATTGATTTTGTGCGAGATGATTTCGTGAGAGGATAAAATCTTCGGGAACATTTGGCTAATTATCCACTTTCCGTTACCTCCTTTTGCAGAACTGACATACCGAGAGAAACAATTTTACAGGAAAAATCTTAGTAGTCACTCCTTATAATTTTTCGACATGGTGTAAGAGTATATGTAGGTAGGGGATAGAGAAAAGGTGTGTGGACAGACAGCGGAAAGTTGACCAGTGGTGATAAGAGAAAGAAGTATGTAAGGGTGCAAAGTAATGATAGAGCCTGGCGATCATGCCTATCGTTTTTAATTTTTTTGTTTTGTAGTTTCTTTGCTGTCTTTGAGTTTGTTTATATATATATATATATATATATATATATATATATATATATATATATATATATATATATATATATATATATATATATATATATAAAATATGGCATTCAAGGCATTTGTCTTCAAATCCCTTAATGTCTTTGGATATGATGTGCGCATTTGCTGTTGTGGTGATAATTGCATTATTAATTACTTTAATGTTTGCTTAGTGTCTTTGATTTTTTCGTATATTTTGTAATGTGTGTAGTTTGTGTTTTTTGTTTCTTCGTAGATGTCTTGTTCGGTAGGTTTCGGTCTTCATCGGTAGGTTTGTGTCTTCATCAGTAAGTTTTTAGAAATCGGTGAGATTTCACAGTTAGGTTAGCTTTTTCTTGGTTTCGGATAAAAACGTTTCTATCATCATGCGTAGAGTCGTTTCGTGCTCGAAGCTATTGATCGCGTCCTCCCATTTTCTATTCTGCTGTTCGAGGATCAACTGGTTCAATTTTTCTTTGACTTCTATACTTCGCTGCATTGAGTGAACTGATGCATTCAAGATGTTGAGTTCATACAATAACTCCAGCTCACGGTATAATTCCTTCATATATTCGGTTCACTCGTAGGTAGAGATAGTCCTATACTCGGATTTAGGGATACAAGCCCTATCTGCGTGGATGAGATGGTTATTAAGGTCGTCGAGTGCCTCGTCAATCTCCTCGAGAATTGCCTCGTCCAAGTTGGGCGGATCGTAGGCCTCAAAAAGGCGCGCATACCGTGTCCAGTCTGCTCTTTTGTAGTTCTTTTCTTTCTAACTACAGCTAGAACTTATATAGGGTTCCTGTTGATAAGGAGTAGGATCCCTATATAGGAACTACATGGTACCTGGACTGGTTTCATGTAGTAATTGAACGGCGGCTGACGGTTCGCCAGACAGCTGTCTGGTTTTGTGGCACCTCGTGCTCTGACAGAGGTGGGGAAGTCTTAGCCTATTCGCTGTGCAATATTTCTGTCCAGCAATAGGTCCAGGCTTCTTCCTATACCGTTGTAGGTCCTGTAACCGGATTATCGGCATCTAGCATTCAGATCCCCATTAATATAGTGGGGGCTCTTCTGCCAAATATTGCCATCCTGGCCGCCGTGCTGACGGGACTTAGCACCCCGTCCGGCCCCAGCTTAGCCTCTCTTCCTTCCTTCAAAACACTTGTTTCCTCTCTTTTCACACAACCTCTCCCACAACTTTCTCTGGTCAGCCTCTAATTTCACAGGGTAGATGCTGACCTTCCTTTCAGCCAACCGTCCCGCATCGGGGCTGAGGGGGTGGGGGACAATGTTCCCTAACCCCTGAACTCCGGTCTGGGGTGGCTGGTTTTTAACAACCTGCTTCATCCCCACCCATACCTTTCTCACATCCCTTTTCCTCTCCTCTTCACAATCTATATATTTTACGCCGTGTCTAAGGTAGAGCCGGCATGCCGATGGCCTGTCAGGCCACCAGGCGGGAGGGGTGGTCCCAAATGGCGGCGCCTGGCTCTGCCGGGCTTGTAAGCACCTCTCGCAGTGTGGGCTACTGCGAGAGGTGTGCGCGATTGCATCCCGTGTAAAAAAGAGGGTCACCATGCCCAATGATGAAGATAAAAAAAAACCTCAACCCCCAACTTTCCCTGAAACATCGACGGAGCCGCCCTCGGGCAGCTCCAGCAAAAAAATGGAGGTCCCCCGCCCCCTGTGCTTGCACAGGGGACCCTCCATATTTCTCTAACCGGAGAGGAGGCTTACTCCTCTCCTTCGCATACGGGTGCAGGGGACTCCCCCTCACCCCCTTCTCTGGAGGTGCTTTCGGGCACCTCCCTTTTTCCAGCGGCAGTCCCCTCTTTTCTTTGCAAGGGGACTGCCACCAAAGCCAGCAGGCAGCCCTTAGCCAGCCGCTCCACATCGAAGCGGCTTGGTAGGGCAAGCACCCCTTAGGGGGGAGAGGGAAGCCAGGCCCCTTCGGTCGCTTCCCTCAAAAGACATGCTGGCAAGGATATTAAACCTTGCCGGGGTTAAGGCTTGTGCCTCCCCACAAATGACTCTTGACGCTGCCAACGGGACCTGCAATGTCCTGGGAGGGGATGGCTAACTGGAGGCCCATCCTGTGATAGACATGGTCCTTGAGGAGACCCAGCCTCAGACGGTAGGGCCTTCCATGGGAGGGAATTCTGGCTCGGCGCCAAGCACCGAACCTGAATCCGCCCCTATGCAAGGTCCTCCTCAAACGGCTGGGGCCTCCGAGGCAGCACAAGGAGGGGAGGGATCTCCTCTGACCGGTGCCCCTGCGACCACCAGGAACCTTTCCATTTCGGAGAAGGATCTGGCTGAGGCCGGTCCATCTGGCCTAGGGGCTTCTGTCGGCGGAGGAGAGAAGCGGGTCCATTCCCCGCCCTCCTCTCCTAAAAAGAAGAAAAAGACAAGAAAGACTAAGAAGACTCGGGGCTCCTCTCCATCCGCGGCGGCCGTGGGGACGGATGGGTCTGCTGCCACTCTGGCAAGCGACCAAGCCAAGATCGGCACATCCGCCCCCTCTGCCCCCCCTGTTGCGGAGCCCCGGACTAAGACTAATACGAGAGTACACAGGGCGGAGCCTCGATGACATCCGGGCCCCTCATTTAAAGGTTACCTGGCGTTTTCGAGCCCGCTGGCTTTAAACGCTTCCTCGTTATTCGCTCCACTGATGGCACCATGTTGTCCAAGGGCAACATGACCCATCAGAGGAGAGGATTAGCTAGTGCAATTGGTAGAGAGCCGAAGGTGACCCGTTTCTCGGACGAAAGCCTTCTGGCGAATCCCGCTGAGGCGGCCAAGCTAAGTGCTCTTTGGACACTTGATGGCACCCCGGTGAGTGTGACGCCACACTCTACCATGAACTTTGTGAAAGGAGTAGTTTATGCGAGGCAAATCGTTGAGTACTCCATTGAAGACATCACCCTAGAGCTGGCCGACCATGGGGCGGTCAAGGTCGAACGTGTGATGACAAAACAGGGGGGGGCCTCGAGACCCACCCCTACACTCTTCGTCACGTTCGACTGTGACAAGCTCCCTGAGTCGGTGCGTGCTGGTTGGTACCGCTACCGCGTGAAGGCATTCGTGCCACTGCCGCGGCGGTGCTATTATTGTCACCGCTTCGGCCATACGAATCGCTCATGTAGACGTGCAAAGACGGGGTCACCCGAAGTCTGTGTAAATTGCTCCAAGGTCGCACACGATAAGCCAAATCGTGTGTGGCCAAGTGTGTCAATTGCGGAGAGCCGCACCCTGCTTCTTCGAAGCAATGTGGTGTATATCTCCTTGAGAAAGAAATCCTGGCCGTTCAGGCCCAGGATAGACTCTCATTCCGCGCCCGGCTCTGCCTGGGACGTCATATGCCTCAGTAGTTAGAAAGGCACCCTCTGCTCCTTGCCCATCCAGGCCAACGAGCACGGTTGTTTCCGCGCTCATTCGGAGCCCTTCTGCGGGCTCTACCCAACCCGGGCGCTCCCCTGGTAAAGCTGGCGGCAAAAAGGGTGGAAACCCAGCCCCGGCTAAAACCAGGGCTCCCCCCTCTTCCACCAGCGTGACCGTTTCCCGCAAGGCGAAACGTCCACGCGCCTCCACCGAGTCGTTAGACTCACAGGAGGCAACACCCTTGAATATGGTCACTAGGCTATCTTTGGGGGTTCCTAAAGCTGTTCCCCGAAAGGAGGACAGCAAAAAAGGAGCTTCGGATCCTTCGCCCACGCCCCGAGGTGGAGCGAGTGGCTCGGAGACGGTGGTTCCTCGAAAAGAGGGACACCGCCTCCGAAGCCGCAACGCCCGCCTAAGGTTTCGAGGCGGAAGGAGGAAAAGACTCGCATGGCGAGCCCAACCTCCCCCAATAAGGCCTCGAAGGCGACAGCGCCTCCAGCGCTTTGTTCGGCCAACAGTGCCCGGGGACTTGTCCTCGGGAACCGTACGGCCATTCCCGTGAGGGTCTTCAATTCTAGAAGGGCCCCTGCGTCTCCTCTGAGCTAGGCCTGGAGGGCATATTCCTTCAATGGAATTGCCGTGGACTCCAGGCCAACTGGGAGGAGCTGCGGAGGGTCGTCTCTTCCCGTTCCCCGTTAGCTATTTTTTTTTTGCAGGACACCATGCTAGGCGCGTGCTCCCTGCCTGCCCTCCCGGGGTATAAGGGTCTTGCGACCCCACCACCGCGGGATAGCCGGGCTGGGGGATGCGCGGTTTACACCCGGCATGATGTCTCCGTTCTTACTTTCTCTTTAGATACCTCCTTTCAGGCAGTGGCTGTGCAGCTGCACCTGGATAGGAGGTATTCTATCATTTCTGCGTACATTCCACCATCAGCTGACTTCAACACCGGTGAATTCCGCCGCGTCGTGGCACGGTTGCCGAGGCCCTATCTCTTGGTTGGAGATCTGAACGGCAGGCATCCTCTCTGGGGAGATTACTCCATAAATCCCAGGGGACAAGTCCTTGCCGATCTGATCGAAGAGCTTGAGATGGGTGTCCTAAACGTGGATGAGTTTACGCATCACTGTCCGAGAACCGCTTCATTTTCTTGCCTTGACCTATCTTTGTGCTCTTCGGATCCACAGCTTGATTTTGATTGGCGGGTGGTCGATGATCTCCATGGTAGTGCTTGGCGCGGGCGCGGTGGGCAGCATTTCAGGAAATGACTGAATTCTCTATCTCAGTCAAGGAGTTTAGGTCGGTAGATGAGGCCGTTGAGTTCTTCTCCGGCAACCTCATCGCCGTGGGCCTGACTACTATTCCTAGGGCGTCTGGCCGTTTTGCACGCCGACCACTCCCATAGTGGTCGGCCGAGTGTGAGACGGCCCTCAAACAGAAGCGTTATGCCTACATGCGCTATACGCGCCGCCCAAACAATTTTACTGTCACTGAATTTCGTCGGGCTAAAGCTAGGTTCCGTTATATTTCGAAGCACGCCCGCTGCTCTTCTTGGCGGGCATACGTTTCTTCACCTAACAGGAAGAGCGCTTTAGCTGAGGTGTGGAAGCGAGTCAAAAGGATTTGGAGCAAGTTCTCGGAGGATCCCCCTCCCGTTCTCTAGGAGAATGGGACCGCCATCTCGGACCCCGCGCCCGTGGCGGAATCCTTAGCTACCGCTTTTTCCGTTTAACCAGCCGTGATGCTGCTCCGCCAGCATTCAATACACGTCGTGATGTCGCGGAAGGCCGCCGGCTGGACTTTACCTCCAGAGGCGGAGAACCCTTCAACAAGTTTACTGTGAGTGAGTTGCGTTCCGCTCTCGCTTCGTGCGCGGACACCACCCATGGTCCGGACGATGTCCCGTACGCCATGCTTCGACACCTGGGTGAGCGTAGCATGGCCCTTCTGTTAGATTTGTTCAACAGGATATGGGTGGAAGGTCTTCTCCCAGACTCCTGGCGAATCGCTACTGTGCTCGCCTGTGATCACTCTACTCCGACCGGTTTCCGCCCAATCTCTCTAACCTCTTGCGTGTGCAAGTTGATGGAGAAATTGGTAAATGTTAGATTAGCCTACTTCCTGGACAGCGGAGGCCATCTGTCTTCTGCACAGTGCGGCTTCCGTAAGTTCCACTCTCCATCGGATGCTCTGCTCCGACTAGAAAATGCCGTCTACGAGGCTTTCCTTCGTAGACAGCACTACGTCACGGTGTTTTTTGATCTGGAGAAGGCCTATGCTACAGCATGGCGATACGCGATCATGGAGACTCTCCACACGATGGGAGCAAGGGGACGCCTCTCAATGTTTATATCTGAATTTTTGCGAGATCATCGATTCCGCGTACGGGTGGGGGGAGCCCTCTCCGGCCCAAAGGAGCAGAAAAAGGGTGTCCCGCAGGGAAGTGTCCTCAGTGTCACACTCTTTGCCCTGAGCATCAACGGCATTACCTCGGTGCTGCCGGAAGATGTTCTCGCTACGCTCTACGTGGACGACCTTTCGATCTGTTTTGGCGCGGCCCAGATGCCAACTCTGGAGCGTCGACTCCAACAGGCATTGAACCACGTCTCTCGCTATGCTAAATGGCACAGGTTTCGGTTTTCTTTGGCCAAGACTAAGGTGGTGCACTTCTGCCGCCATCCACGGCTTCATCCCGACCCAGATTTGTTTCTTAATGGGGTGCGCCTGGATGTGGTTGAGTCGCACCGTTTCCTTGGTCTTGTATTCGACTGACGCCTCACCTGGGAGGCTCATCTTCGCAGCCTTAGGGTCTCTTGTACCCGCGCCATGGACATTCTCCGTTGCGTGACGTTCAGCGCTTGGGGCGCTGATAGGGCTACGGCCTTACTTTTTTATCGACCCTGTGTTCGCTCGAAGCTCGACTACAGATGCGAGTTTTATGCATCGGCCGGCGAGCGTTTATTGCGGAAGGTGGATTCGATCCACCACACCGGCCTTCGCCTTGCGACCGGTGCCTTCCGCACTTTCCCTATTGAGAGCCTTTTGGTCGATGCTGGGGAGATGCCACTCACTCTGCGCCGCGTGCAGTGCATCACTCGCCTGTACGCGCGCCCCCGGCGCCTCCCTCAGTCGCCAACAGCTCTCACTGCATTCGCAGCTGATCTCGATGGTGACTATGCTTCCGAGAGACGCCAGTCATACCCTAAGCCCTTTGGGTTTAGTGCCAGGAAACTCCTTCGAGAGGTACATATAGCTCTCGAGCCGGTGGCGCCCCTGGTTCTGCCCAGGACGCCACCCTGGAGGGTACCACATTTGGCTATTTGTCGCCACGCCTCTGCTCCCAAAGTTTGTACTGCACCGGGAGTATTGCGTTCGACCTTTTTGGAGCACACATCGTGTCACGCTGGTACCGTGCCAGTGTATACGGATAGGTCCAAGTCCCAAGAGGGGGTCGGCTTCCACGCCGTATCCCCTCTGTTTGAAGTCAGCGGGGCTCTACCAGGCGCTGCGTCTGTCTTCACGGCCGAGCTGGTGGCAATGCACCACTCGGTACGGGAGATTACGCGACGTGCCGAGTTCGGAGACCGGATTGTGATCTATAGCGACTCACAAAGCGCCCTGAGTGCTCTCGGGGCATTGGAATCTCTGCATCTCCTGGTTCGCGAAATACCTGACGCCACGGTTTTGGCGAGCTGGGCAGATGTCGAGATTATCTTCTCCTGGATTCCTGGACATGTAGGAATTGCGGGGAATGAGCGCGCCGATGAGGTTGCCAAAGAGTCCGCGAGGACTCTGCCACCGGACCAGTGTTTCGCTCCTCCTCACACTGACTACATGGCAGGAATACGGGCAGCTCTTCGAACTGCTTGGCAAAGAAGATGGGAGACGGTCGAAGGGAACTTAAAGTTGCGTGCCATTGCGCCGCGACTGTTCCCATGGACCTATCCCCCAATGCCGCGACGGCTTCAGGTCGCTTTCTGTCGTCTCCGAATCGGGCACACTCGTTTGACGCATCGCTATTTGATGGAGCGCTCGCCTGCGCCCTATTGCAACGACTGCGTCGTCCCCCAGACTGTTCGGCACATTCTTGTCGAATGTCCCAGTCTGGGTGATCTTCGCGCACGATACCTGTCCCGGTACCGGGATGGGCGGGGTCGCTACCGCCTGTCCCTTGTACTCGGGATGAGTTCGTGCACATCGACTGGTGCACTTATTGACTTTTTGGGGGAGGCTGGCCTTCTCCCTATTATTTAAGCAGGGTTTGTTTTTTTGTTTTGATTTGTTTTTTGCATTTGTTTTTGTTTTTCTTCATTTTCCCCATTTAGGGTGTTTTTTTTTCTTCGTTTAATTTTATTTTAAAGTAGCCTAGAACTAGGCCAGTTTTAATACGGCGACTAATGCCCATGTAGGCAGTCGCCAGATGAGCTCTAATAAAAAAAAAAAAAAATCTGCCAAATAGGCCAGTGAGAGTGCGAATTGGTAACACATCTGTCCTTAACGGTTGATATCCGATATCAATGACCAACTTTCCTAAGTCGAGTTCGACCTCAATCGCGATGTAGGATTCTTCTAGATTTCTTATTTGCTTGTATTTAATCCCTTTCTTTATTGCAATAGCGGCTCCTTCTAACCGCTCCTGCGAATAATTTGTAATCAACACATCGTAGTTCAAAATTTTTATTTCTGTTCTACGCGTGTCTATCCCGTGTTCTGAAATCAGTATGATGTCCGCATCAATTTCTCTGAATACATTTCCGTAAAGAATTCCGTTTTATCGTCCAGCCGTTGGTGTGAATTTCCATTATGTTCAGAGCGTTTCGTAACATGGTGAGTTGTTTTTACCTATGTTTCTTCTTATTCTTGGGGGCTGACTGGGCGGTTTTACTCAGCTCAGGGTTTTCCTTTTCCGTGTACGAGTGCAGGGGCCATCTTCGTTGTCAGAAGAGGAGGATCCCTCCTCACTTTCAGCCTTTTCCTCTTCGTCGTCTTCTTCGGATTCCTCCGATGAGGGAGCTTCAATAATCTCCTCTATCCAGGGTGACGTTATTGTTCTTTATGACTGAGTCCTTGAATGCCTTGGAGCATTTGGGGTCTTCAGGCATAATTACTGAAGGGAGATTGTTCGCCTTCAGGAGAGCGTTAAGTACTTGATTGTAGCAGCCGGGTTTTACTGCATTTGCCACATTTGCGTGGGTTATGCAGATTAAGATTTTTGCACTCAAATCTCCGGTGATACTCATTTGTGCAAGTGCCGATGCAGTCTTTACCTCTGCATTCTTCTTGGCGGCGTTTGCATATGTAATTTCCTTTGCTTTCCTCTCTTCTTCTTCCTTTCTTTTGATAATTTCGCGGCGCTTGGGGAAGTTCAGGGCCATGGTCATATGCTCCCCTTTGCAATTTAAGCATCTTTTCATGGTGCTTTCACATTTGTCGAATCTGTGACCTTCTGTGGCGCATTCACTGCGCCACAGTTTGTTCTTATCCGGGCATGTCGATGTCGTGCGCTCTTCGAGTTTATAGCATACAAAGCACATTTGTATGCTATTGAATTTCTCTTGTTGGATGTTTTCGCCTGGTATTCTCATATTGAATACCAGTATTCCATTTTGTGTCGCTTTCCTTGCCATCTCTGTCGTAGAGAAAGTTATTTTAAAGACGTGGGTGTGTTCGCGAAATTTGATTATTTCGCGAACTTAAGCCCATGGATTACTCTTGGTAATTTCTTCCTTGAGCTCGTTTGGTTTATGTTCACCCACCCAGCTCTCCACTTTGCGGCTGATCACGCTTCTGTTCACTACCACTTGTGGAGTGGTTTTGGCTTCGAGGCCAGTGTTGCTTAGGACCCTCGCCCCCTCTTCCGATAGGAGCTGGTCCACGTCCTTGGTCTCGGCACACATGGCGATGAATCCAGATGAAACTTCAATAAGTTTCACTAGTGCCACTTTCAATTCAATGTAGAGGGTTTCGCATAGGTTCTTCTTAACGGGGATCTTCATTGGGGGGATGGTCCTTAGGGAAACCCTCTTAGTGAGGGCCTTCATAATAGAGAGCTCTGATTGGCCAGTGGGATAGCTGAAAAAACCCCTAAAACAATAGCAAAATAGTCTAACTATCGTACGGGAAATCAGGGGCCGCGAATCTTCACAATTATCAAGGAAAAATTTAATTATAAAATATTTTGATATGTAGAAGACTAATGGGAAAACACACACACACACACACACATACATACAAAAAAAAAGATTAAACGCAAGTCAAAGCAGAAAGAAAATAAGTAGTAATGGGGATTAGATATTGGGGGCACGCAAGGACCTTTTTTTTTTTTTTAGAGCTCATCTGGCGACTGCCTACTTGGGCATTAGTCGACGTATTCAGCATTGCCTAAAACTAGGCATCTTTAAAAGAGGATACTAAAAAAAACAATAAAATAAAAGAAAGAAAAAGGTAATAAGCAGGAAGCAAGCTCAGGCATCGGAGGGAGGACCACCTCCCCCCAGAGCAGGAACATGCAACCTACTAAAATAAGAAAAAAAACAACTATTTAGATAAAGGAGAGAAGGCCGGCCTCCTCCCAAAAGTCTAAAAGTCCACAGGTCGGTGTACACGAACTCGTCCCGAGTACAAGGAAGAGGCGGTAGCAACACTGCCAATCCCGGAAACCGGGACAGGTAACGCGCGCTGAGATCGCCCAGACTGGGACATTCAACAAAAATGTGCCGAAGAGTCTGGGGGACAACGCAGTCTTCACAGAAGAGCGCAGGCTAGCACTCCATCAAATGGCGGTGCGTCCCTCCAGTGTGTCTAATTCGGAGACGACAGAAAGCAACCTGAAGCCTTCGTGGAATTGGGTGGTAGGTCAATGGGACCAGTCGCGGAGCAATGGCACGCAACTTTACGTGCCCTTCGAACGTCTCCCATTTTCTTTGCCAAGCATCACGAAGAGCTGCCCCTATTCCTGTCATGCAGTTGGTGTGAGGAAGAGCAAAAAGCTGGTCAGGTCGCAGAGTCATCGCGAACTCTTTAACGCCCTCATCAAAGCGCTCATTCCCCGCAATTCCTACATGTCCAGGAACCCAGCAGAAGATAATCTCGACATCCGCCCGGCTTACCAAAACCGTGGCGTCACGGATATCACGAACCAGGGGATGCGGAGATTACAATGCCCGAGAGCACTCAGGGCGCTTTGTGAGTCGCTATAGATCACAATCCGGTCTCCGAACCGGGCACGTCGCATAATCTCCCGGAGGGAGTGGTGTATTGCCACCAGCTCAGCCGTGAAGACAGACGCAGAGCCTGGCAGAGCCCAGCTGAATTCAAACAGATGGGATACGGCGTGGAATCAGACCCCCTCTTGGGACTTGGAGCCATCCGTATACACTGGCACGGTTCCAGCGTGACGCGAGATGTGCTCCAAAAGGGTCAAACGCAATACTCCCGGCGCTGTACAAGCTTTGGGAGCAGAGGCGTGGCGAAAAGGAGCAAAATGTGGTACCCTCTAGGGCAGTGTCCTGGGCAGAACCAGGGACGCCACATGCACAAGAGCTATACCTAGCTCTCGAAGGAGTTTCCTGGCCATAAGCCCAAACGGCTTAGGGTATGACTGGAGTCTCTCGGCGGCATAGGCACTATCGAAATCAGCTGCTGATGCAGTGAGAGCTGTTGGCGATTGAGTGAGGCGCCGAGTTCTCGAGTACAGGCGAATAATGTACTGTACACGGCGTAGAGCGGGTGACATCTCCCCAGCATCGACTACTAGGCTATCAATGGGGCAAGTGCGGAAGGCACCGGTCGCCAGGCGAAGGCCGGTGTAGTGGATCCAGTCCACCTTCCGCAATACACGCTCGGCTGCGGATGCATAAAACTCGCATCCGTAGTCGAGCTTCGAACGAACGGACCGATAAAAAAGTAAAGCAGTAGCCCTATCATCGCCCCAAGCGCTGAACGTCACAGAACAGAGAATATCCATAGCGCGGGTACAAGAGACACTAAGGCTGCGAATATGAGCCTCCCAGGTGAGGCGTCAGTCAAATACAATACCAAGGAAACGGTGCGATTGAACCACTTCCAGACGTACCCCATTAAGAAACAAATCTGGGTCAGGGTGGAGCCGTGGATGGCGGCAGAAGTGCACCACCTTAGGGTTGGCCAAGGAAAACCGAAACCTGTGCGCTTCTTCATAGCGAGAGACGCGGTTGAGTTCCTGTTGGATTTGACGCTCCAGAGATGGCATCTGGGCTGCGCCAAAAGAGATCTAAAGGTCGTCCACGTAGAGCGTAGTGATAACATCCTCCGGCAGTACTGAGGTGATGCCGTTGATGCTCAGGGCAAAGAGTGTTTCACTGCCGACAATTTCCTGTGGGACACGGTCTTCCTGCTCCAGTGGGCCGGGAAAAACTACCCCACACCGTACGCGGAATTGACGATCTCGCAAGGGAAGACGTCCACTCACCCCCATCGTGTGGAAAGTCTACATGATACCGTTTTCGCCATGCGGTATCATAGGCCTTCTCCTGATCGAAAAACACTGTGGCGTAGTGCTGTCTACGAAGGAAGGGCTCGCAGACGGCATTTCCAGTCGGAGCAGAGCATCCGACGTGGAGTGGAACTTGCGGAAGCCGCACTGTGCGGAAGAAAGATGGCCTCCGCTGTCCAAAAAAAGGCTAATCTAACATTTACCAATTTCTCCATCAACTTGCACACACAAGAGGTTAGAAAAATTGAGTGGAAACCGGCAGGAGTAGATTGATCTCTTCCCGGTTTGCAAAAGGCGAGCACAGTAGCGATTCGCCAGGAATCTGGGAGGAGACTTTCCACCCAGATTCTGTTGAACACATCTAACAGAATGGCCATGCCTCGCTCACCCAGGTGTCGAAGCATGGCGTACGGGACATCATCCGGACCATGGTTTGGTGTCCGCGCACGAAGCAAAAGCGGAACGCAAATTCACTCAGAATAAACCTGTCGTTGAAAGGGTTTCCGCCTCTGGATGTAAAGTCCAGTCAAGGCCTTCCGTGACATCATGACGTGCATTGAATGCTGGCGGAGCAGCATCCTGGCTAAAGAATGCAGAGAAAGCATCGCCAAGGATTCCGCCACGGGCACGGGTGTTCGAGATTCAGGTCCCATTCTCCTGGAGACCGGGTGGGGGATCCTGCGAAAACTTGCCCCGAATCCTTTTTACTCGCTTCCACACCTCAGCTAAAGGGGTCTTCCCGTTAAGTGAAGACACGTATGCCTGCCAAAAAGATTGGCGGGCGTGCTTCGAAATATACCGGAACGCAGCCTAACGAAATTCAGCGACAGTAAACTCATTCGGGCGGCGCGTAAAGAGCATGTAGTCATAACGCTTCTGTTTGAGGGCCGTCTCACACTAGCTGACCACCACGGTAGTGGTCGACGTTCGAAACGGCCAGACGTTCTCCAAATTGTAGTCAGGCCCGCGGCGATGAGCTTGGCGGAGAAGAACTCTACAGCCTTATTTACCCACCTAAACCCCTCTACTGAGATAGAGAATTCAATCATTTCCTAAAATGCAGGCTACCGCACCCGCACCAAGCACCACCGAGGTGGGCTTTCACGCGGCAGCGGCCTAGAAAATGATATTTGAATGGGAAAGTGATCACTACCATGGAGCTCATCGACCACTCTCCCCCACTCAAAATCAGGCTGTGTATCTGCAGAGCACAGCGATAGATTAAGGCAAGAAGATGAAGTGGCTCTCGGTCAGTGATGCGTAAACTCATCCACATTTAGGACACCTATCTCAAGCTCTTCGATCAGATTGGCAAGGACTTGTCCCCTGGGATTTATTGATTAGTCTCCCCAAAGAGGATGTCTACCATTCAGATCTCCAAGCAAGAGAAGGGGCCTCGACAACCTTGCCACGACGCGGCAGAAGTCCTCCGCGTCGAAGTCAGCTGACGGTGGAATGTACGCAGAAATGATAGTATACCTCCTATCAAGGTGAAGATGCACAGCCACTGCCTGAAAGGAGGTATCGAAAGTGAAAAGAAGAACAGAGACATGCTGGGTGTAAAATGCGCATCCCCCAGCCCGGCCCTTATCTCGTGTTGGTGGGGTCGCAAAACCCCTATACTCTGGGAGGATGTGCAGTGTTTCATGCGCCTAGCATGGTCTCCTGCAGAAAATTAGCTAACGGGCAACAGGACGAGACACGCCTCCACAGTTGCTCCCAGCCGGAGGAAACCCACCACATTTCCATTGAAGGAATATGCCCTCCAGGCCTAGCTCGGAGGAGACGGGGGACACTCTTTGAACAGAAGACCCTAACAGGAATGGCTGTACGCTTCCTTGAGGCAGAACCCTGGGCGCTGTTGGCCTGACAATGCGCTGAAGGCGCTGTTGCCTTCAAGTACTTATGGGGGAGGTTGGGCTCGCTATGCAAGCCTTTTCCTCCCTCTGGCTCTAAACCATAGGTGGGCGTTGCGCCTTCTGAGGCGGAGGGGCCCTCTTTTCGAGGATCCAATGTCTCCGAGCCATAGCCCACCACTAGGGGTGGGCGAAGGAGCCTAAGCTCCTTTGTTGCTGTCGCCCAGGAACCCAGGATGATGGACTGGCGACCAGGATGATAGACTGGCGACCAACTTCATGGGTGATGCCTCCTGTGATTCTAACGACTCGGTGGAGGCGCATGGCCGTTTCGCACTACGGGAAACGGTCACGCTGGGGAAAGGGGCGGGAGCCCTGGTTTTAGCCGGGACTGTTTGTGAACCCTTTGTGCCGCCAGCTTTACCAGAGAAGCGCCCGGGTTAACTAGAACCCACAGAAGTGCTCCGAATGGGCGCGGAAACAACCATCCTCGTTGGCCTGGATGGGCCAGCAGCAGTGGGTGTCTTTCTAAGCATTGAGGCGTAAGACGTCTCAGACAGAACCCAGCGCGCTAGGACCAAGTCCTTAGCCTCGCGTAATAAGGGTCGATTCTGGTGCTGAAAGCCCAGGATTTCTTTCTTAAAGAGATATGCACCATATTGCTTCAAATAATCAGGGGGCGACTCTCCACAATTGACACACTTGGCCACACACGATTTGGACTTATCGTGTTCGGCCTTGGAGCAATTTACACATACTTCGGGTGCCCCCGACTTTGCACGTCTACACGAGCGATTAACATGGCCGAAGAGGTGAAAGTAGTAGCACCTCCACAGCAGTGGCACGAATGCCTTAACGCGGTAGCGGTGCCAACCGGCACGCACCGACTCATGGAGCTTGTCACAGCCGAACGCTACGAAGAGTGTAGGGGTGGGTCTCGAAGCCCCTCCTTGTTTTCTTATCACACGTTCGACCTTGACCGCCCCATGGTCGGCCAGCTCTAAGGTTATGTCCTCTATGGAGTAGTCTAGGAGTTCCCTCGCATAAACTACTCCTTTCACAAAGTTCATGGTAGAGTGCGGCGTCACACGGACCGGGGTGCCGTCAAGTGTCCGAAGAGCACTTATCTTAGCTGTCTTGGAGGGATCCGCCTCATTTGCGAGAAACGGGTTACTTTCGGCTCTCTACCAATCATACTAGCTAAAGCTCTCTTCTGATGGATCATGTTGCCCTTAGCCAACATGGTGCCATCAGTGGAGCGAATAACGAGGAAGCGTTTTAATCCAGCAGGCTCGAAAACGCCGGGTAATCTCCGAATGAGGGGCCCCGATGTTAACGAGGCTCCACCCTGCGCACCTTTTGTCATAGTAAGGGGCTATTCACCCGGAGGGAGGGGGGAGGGGTCAGAGGGGCCGTATATGCCGATCTTGGCTTGGTCGCTTTCTGAAATGGCAGCAGACTCATCCGGCCCCACAGCCCCCGCAGATGGAGAGAAGCCCAGAGTATTTTTAGTATATTTTTGTTTTTGTTTTTTTCTTTTTTGGAGAGGATGGCAGGGAATAAACCCTCTTCTCTCCTTCGCAGGCAGGACCCCCCAAGGCCGGATGGACTGGCCTCAGAAAGGTCCTGGCAGTCGTAGGGGCACAGGTCGAAGGATATCCCTCCCCTCATTTTACTGCCTTGAAAACCCTAGCTGTTTGAGGAGGACCTTGCATAGGAGCGGACTCGAGTTCGGTGCTTGGCGCCGAGCCCGGATTCGCTCCCATGAAAGGCCCTACCGTCCGATGTTGGGTTTTGCTCAAGGACCATGTCGATCTCGGGTGGGGCCTCCAGTTGGCCATCCCCTCCAAGATATTACGGGTCCTATTGGCCTCATTATTATTAGTCGAGTCTGGTGAGGCACAGGCCATGACCCCCGCTAGGTTTAAAATTCTAGCCAGCAGGTCTTTTGAGGGAAGCGCCTGAGGGAGCCTGGCTTCCCTCTCCCCCCTAAGGGGGTTTGCCCTACCGAGCCGCTTCAATGGAGAGCGGTCGGTTATGGGCTGCCTACTGGCTTTCTTGGCAGTCCCATAGGAAACTAAAGGGGAGACTGCTGCTGGAAAGAGGGAGGTGCCCGAAGGCACCTCCAGACAAGGGGGTGAGGGGAAGTTCCCTACACCCGTAGGCGAAGCAGACGAGTAAGCCTGTTCTCCGGTTAGAGAGATTTGGAGGGTCCCCTACGAGAGCACAGGGATGAAGGGGGGGGACCTTCATTTTCTCTGTGGAGCTGCCCGAGGGAAGTTCCGATGATGGACAGGTGGAAATTGATGGGAGATTATTAGTTTTCTCGTCATTCGGCATGGTGACCCTCTTTTTCTAACGGGAGTAAACGCTCATCACCCTTCGCAGTAGCAAACTCTGCAAGGGGTGCGTACGGAGCTGGCAGAGCCAGGGGCCGCCATTTAACGTTATCCCTTCCGCCTGATGACCTGGCAGCCCTTCAGCATGGCGGCTCTATCTTGGGCACGGCGTAAAATAAAATAGATGTTGAAGTGAGGTGGAAAGGGGATGTGAGGAAGGTATGGGTGGAGATGAAGCAGGTTGTTAAAAACCCACCATCCCGAACCCGAGAACAGGGGATGGGAACATTGTCTCCTCCCCCCCAGCCCCGATCCGCGATAGTTGGCTGAGTAGAAGGTCGGCATCTACCCTAAGAAAATAGAGGCCGACCAGAGAAAGTTGTGGGAGAGGTTGTAGGGGAAGTGAGGAAGTAGGAGAGAAATACAGGCTATCTGAAAGAAGGAGAAGAGGCTAAGCTGGGGCCAGATCGGACGCTGAGTCGTGTCAGCACGGTGGCCAGGAAGGCAAATCGCTGCGCCCCTTACGGGCCACTCAAGGACCATATGGCGCACTGTGAATCTGGTACGGTAGGGGCTAGAGGTGGGAGCAAAATTGCGGTTTATAAGATATCCTTGATTAGCCTGGTGTGATCCAGGTAAAGGCTGGCCAGCAATTCTTCCTGGCGGAAAGGCGAAGAGACGAATTCGCCATGGAGGGGTGGTGTTGGGTATATTGATGATTCGTAATTTCATCTCATCGGTGGAGGTATGATTGATCATGTAAAATTATTCCGCGCAGACATTTATAAAATCTTCTATGCCATTCTTATTTTACCAGATAACGCGTTTTCAAAATTAAATATGAAAATTGTGAATTTGTTTAAACACATCATTAAGTTGTCTTTCTGTGGATAAGCAACCTTATATTATTCCAGACCAGGTCAGGTAGAGGAGGGTAGAAGAGGTATAATTTTCGATTTCTGTTACTGATTATTGCTACATTATGCCTACTAGGGTTATTAGGCGAAGAGGTAGTATCACCTTTATAAAGAGGTATTCTATCCTTATGATATTTAGAGATATATTAAGAAGGCTTTTTCAAAAGGACAATTTTAAATTTTCCGTGAAAATATTGTCCATTTAGTTTTTTTCATGGAAAAAAATCAAATAATTGCATGTCTGTTTCTCTCGAATTATGTTACTTGTAGCAGATTATTCAACACTACTTGATTATACCTAATATGAGCGTCAAATATGGCTGCTTCTCTGTTATCGAACAACTTGTCTTCGTCGCAAACAGCGTGCGTGCAAGGGATGGGAAGGGGGGTGGGGGGTGGCATGTCGTATCTCTTCTTGTAACCAGGTATATAACTCATACATTTTATTTACTTAACTTCATCTCATCCCGGTTGTTCTTGATCATTTATCAGCCCTCACCTTGAACCATATTCTTAGTAATGTTTGCTTTATTGCAAAACCAGATGAATGTTCAGCAAAATATTCAGTCGATATATTTTATAGAATTACAAAAAAAATGATCTTGATATAAAAATATAAGCATAATCATCTTGCTTATTTTGGTTAAACTTATTGTTTATTATATTTCAGCGATGTAGACTTTTATTTTACCAATCTACCATTTGTCTCAGGAATAAGCAGATTACTAGAGGAATATAGTATGTATAGACGTCAAGGAAACACACTTCTTAAATCATATAGTACTTTCAGTTATACAAACCCAAGATCCTCAATTCTCTCTCATCCATTACCAACCTAAGTTACGAAACGTGCATCAAATTATACCTTACGCATCCATTTTGCTCAATTTGACAAATTAAACTAATTATACTAATTGTAATGCAAAAGTTATTACAACTTATGTTTCTTTTAAGCACATTTGCCAGCTGTTTATATAATAGTACAGCTTTCTAAAACCATATTAGTGTGAGCACATGAAAGAATCAATTCAAAGTCGCTTATCATTTTTATTCAAATTTGAGCAGAATATACATGAACCGCATAATTGATAAAATATACATATCCTATACCTGAAAATGCAAGTCAGACACTCCATATTCACAAGACTTAGCTTGCATATCTATTTATCATAAACTAAAAACTAATTTTATGAGCGGCACTAGAAACGAGTGTCGTCTTTTTCTCCTTCTAAGGAGCCCATGTTGATTACATGTTGTTTGGGAGTGGACTTAGTTTCGGCGGAGGGCGACTGCTCAGCTTTCTGCTCCTCTTCCACAATGACAGTGTTTATGAGCGAGTCGTATCCCAGAGATTCTCGGCTACTTCGCCGATCAGGGTTCGATTCTTCTTGCTGAAAGAATCGTCATGGTGAAAAGACTTGATCTTATATTTTACTACCATGGATATTTGGGAAAAAATATACGGCGTTATGTAGTTTATGTCCTCAAGTAACTTAGACAAAAAAGCCAGAACTGTTGTGACCTGGCCTAATTAATGGCTTCGATAAATTTCCCTGTTTTAATTGAATTTAATCCCGAATTTCTTCTATACTAGGGGCTCTCCATTATTGTTCGTTGCTATTTATTTAAAACTAAGTAGCGAAAGCCAACGAGGGCATTTTTACTAGTGTTAGGAGGAGGAATTTTCCCCCCAAACTGGTAAATATGGGTGAAATGAAAATGTGAATAAAGTACTTGGGCCGAATAATCTAAAGGACTCTACCTGTCTCTCAAGTTCTTCTGCGATAAGACTCGCTCTGAACGCATTCAAATCTTTGAAGTCTTTGACGGACTCTCGACGCTGTGAGGTAGGATCGCCCTTAAGAGAACCCCTTCTCAAATAGATGTCATCTTTCGCGGAGTTCCTCAAAGATGGCATTAGATCCGTTTGAGAACCACGCCGAAGCATTAGGTTGACGGAACTGTGGCGCTTAGCAAAGATATCCTTTATGGTTGGGCGTTTTTCTGGAAAACCGACAACTTTTCCTTTTTTCGAAGGAAGGAAAGGTATGTTAGACTAAGCGTCTTCGTGTCTATTTTCTGCTTCCTATTATAGCATACTGACATAAGCTCACACGATTGTTCTAAATTTCCAAGTCGGAGATAATGATTTTTAAAACGACTTGTACCACCACATTATCTATAGATCACTTTAACATACATCACACCCTGTCACTCCAAGGTAAACAAAACAAAAGCTACTTTGGTATGAAAGCGGCGACAGTTAACCCAATTACCGCTCACAGTCTGGAGAAGAGGGCTATACAAACATTTCTACAATAGTAAGTAATATTTTAACTTCTATATGCACCCACATTAATGGGTGTATATAGAAGATTAAAATAACAACACGTCACTCTACCGACTCACTTTTCCATCTGGCGCGCTGGAATACCACTCCTGTTAGCGTTCATTACATCCCTAAGTGCCGGTCCTTTTCACCACTCATTTGTATTAGCAACGCACTCTCACTCAACTTTGAGACTTTACTTCTTTGACTTACTCACGCAAGCAGGATCAATCACGCGAAGGACTGTGTTCATGTTCAGCGAAAGTAGTTATTAGCATTTGTTTGTTCCCCACAAAGTAATGAAGATATGTTTACTTCTAGCTGGTAAAACTAACAATATTCAGTTGTGGCACCCATATTGCTCATGATTTACAGTATTCAGCGTGGTAAATAAGGACACAATTGAAAATCCGTCGAGCATGTTGAAACTCCTCTTCTAATCTAAAAATAAAACTCTGTGAAATATAAATTAGCATTGTTGTGTTGGGTAATTTTTAGTCACCAGTGAAACGTGTATCCGGTTGAGCAATCTTAACAAAATCAATGTTTGGGTCCTTTTTGTTCGACATCTACATTTATTTCAGAGTGACACAACTCAAGCCATCTGAACGACAGTAAGGTTGGCCGACTGGATGGACAGGTGCTGACTTTTGGAGTTGGGCGTGAGTCAGAGTGCATACTAGCTTACAACAGTAAATCACAGCAATCAAGAGCTGTTCAGCTCGTTGTCGGCATTTTTCAGCTAAAAAATGTCTATTTATTAATTTGCCAGAAATATAAATAACAATCAATTTGCTGTGTTCTCTTTGTACAAGTAACGATGATGTAAAAATGGACACATTGACATGTCACTCTCCTTCAGTTTTGATCGTTGGCCATGCTTATAAGGTTTGCTGCAAATTGGATGTTACTATGCGTAGGTTAGGTGAAAAATTTTAAATTTACTATGATATGTCTAAATTCACATTCTGGAAAACAATCAATAAAAGTTGAAACTTATGGGTTTTGGGGGTAGCCTTTGAAAAATAGCGGTTGATTTGACCCTTTTAAACAATATGGGTTTCAGTTTTGCACATTTGAAGTATAATGGGGCCTAATTTGGGTCATTTGAAGAATATTGTTCAGCAATTGTATTGCAAAAGGCATAAAGTAAATTTTGTTTGTGCCTTTCACAAAGATAAATGCAAGTAAATAATTGTAAAAACTCTGTTCTACCTACATTCGTCTTTCTGTATTCTAGCTTTGTGTTTATTCCAGTAAGATTTTACAGCCCGGGTGTGGACGCCCGATTCTTTGTCTACGAAATTTAGCGAATGGTTCGCAGTTTTATGAGCGTATCCTATGTTGCGGATTTTTTGGTATGCTTTCCATTCGTACGAGTGAATAGTAATATTTGCCTAACTCATTTAATTATTGGTAACAGGGTTGCAGTATCTCGGCACTCGACAATTTTCATGTATCCCACGGCTGGTGTCGTCGATGTATCCACAATTCCCCAAAACTATATTTGCAAATATAGGACTGTCAAAATATATTTTTCCAAACTTGAAGCATATTTCGTCCTCATCATCAAGTTACAAGAAGTCGATTTCATTTTGTGCGTAATAAGTTTTTCTCCTTCATCCAAGCAACTACAAATTTGAACAGAATTACCATTAAGTAATGGTTTATTTAATTTTTGAATACGCTACGATCTATGCTTGTTTATGGTTAGTTCACTCCTAAATAAATAATAAGGAAGTTTCAAGCGAAGTAGATAAGCTAAACATATGAATTCTTTAGAAGTGGGCGTGGTTTCAAATTGGACAGCCATCTGACCTCTAAACTAGGTATGTTCCAACTAAACCAGCCACGTTAATACTGAAATACAATTATTATAATTTTGAAGAGGGAGAAGAGGAATATTTCTACTAAACTCATTTGAAGAATAGGGGTCCAGTTTTGCCCATTTGAAAAATAGCGGTCCCTGGGTCTAATGAAACCGCTATTCTTCATAGTTCTTCTTTAAACCCACTTCTTTGTTTGAACAATTGCATCGTGCGTTACTCTGCGAGAAATGTGTAGGTTGAACAGAAAAGACCCGATGTAGTTTTTTGCCAGTGAAAATTTAAGTGTTTCGAAAAATTAAACACCATTAAAAACAAGCTGGTCATCGAATTTGAACCCATGGTACGTTTCTATTCTGGCGGGACAATAAATACCTCGGCCAGTATTTCAGAACTGGAGGTAACTTCTTTTTATAATCGTGTAGCCCCTTGAAAGAGTAATGTACGGTCGGAAGGATATTGCGAAGTATTGACATTAAAAAAGAATCATGGTGAGTTGTATTACCTAAAATAGTGTTCGAGGGAGAATAATAATCAGTGTAATTCTTGTTGTCAGCCCAAGGTGGAAACTCGCTCTGCCTGAGAGGAACGTGACCTGGTTCATCATCTTCGGTGCGTTTCCATGGCAGTTGGATTTCTGCCATTGTTGGAGGAACGTCACTCTCATCTGAAAGACAAAAGTAGCAAAAAAAACTAAACTTTGTTAGACGATCTCTGCAAAGAAAGCGGTGACGTTTAGGAAAGTGAAAATGTCTCATAAATATATAGTCACAGATCCTCGTACAGACATTGGGGAAGGGACACAAGCATCCAGCTATCACCTGACATTCCTTTCCGGAGAAATACAACGCGAAATAATAATAATATGGTTACTTAGAAAATATTCTAATGAGAAAAGAATTTTTATTAAAAAGCAAAACGAAAGCTAACAAACGAGTACATCTCCCCAGCTATTATCGAAAGTGGTGAAGTTAAGGCAAGTGAAGATATTTAAAGGGTGCGTGACAAAATTTGGTCGGTGTTTTACCACTCATTTTAAGATGCCTTATTTCTCAGTATGTGTGTGTGAGTGTTCGGGGGGAGGGGGAGGGACCAGCCTATTAACGTAGGATCCGAACCCTTTGGACATCTAAAGCGTGTGGCAGCTGCTGCCAAGTCGACCCTGATCGGGGCAGCTCCATCTAGTCACTTACTAACCCCAATGTTGCTTAACTTCACTGTAATCGGGAAAGGTTTTCCTACTCGCTAGCAATAGCCGGGTGCCGGGGGGAGAAGGGACATAGCCCAAGTAGACTGGTTGAGGAACTCTCCTGAATCCATCTCCGCTCCACTATGAGGGCAGGTCTCCGTGAGGGGTATAGGTTAGTGCGACCAACGAGGGCATGTTCTCTGGGATGACAAATAATGGGTAAGACCCACTAAAGGCAAATACCGAAGCTCAGGAAAAACCTAAATGCTGGGGTCTGGAGGACACGTTACAGCTCTCCATAAACAATTTAGCTCGTCGACTCAAAGCTGCGAACTAAAACCCTCTTAGCAGGGGTCCACTCGAGGCGAGGCAATATCGAAAAGGCAAGGATATATTTACTTATAAGCAACAAGTGAAAACCAATGACGATATATCCGCAAAAAAGTTGCTAGAAAAGGTGCGGACAAAACTGTTGAAGTTAGAATAGGTGAAAATGTATTGTAAAGCAAGCCTTGTTCGTACCGTCTATTTGAGCGTGGATGCTGACGGATCTCTTCATTTTGGTGTCACTCGCCGGAGGATCCTCTGTGGAAGCAAAGGCAAATATTGAATCGGATTTCCTCATTGAGGGCAACGATTCTTTTTAACGATTCATTCACCCGACCACCAATGAGGACATAGCAACCGAAAGTCAAAAACAACAACAATCTTCCTGCTAAATTAGCTACCAAAATATTAAACGATAATAATAATAACAACGAAACAACGGCAAAATTCAACGACTAAATGAGAAAAAATAAGAGGCACGCTTTGGTGCATTTAGGAAAGGGCTGCCCCCACGAGAGACCAAAGTGAAACCACCTATCAATAAGCTACCCGGATCCAGCACCAGCACCAACACCAGGCATATACGCTAGTGACCACTGGAATCCGTTGGGCGAAACGGGTATCGCTCACGGGGCTTTTTCCCGGCCGAGGATATTCACCCCAAAATGTGTCTTGTCATCCGGAGGACCAATCTTTGCAGAAATGTTCGAGTGGAAAGCGCGCCATCATATGGCACTGCGTGTCGCGAGTGTGTGCGATTCGGAGAATACAGAAAATGACTCAATAGCGTAGAAACATTTAGGAATAGTCCCAGGCGAATAGACTATTCGGTGCACTATTTCACGTAATTTTAAAATCCTGGAAGCCGTTTCCCATATTCTAACCCCTGCCATGTAGTCAGAGTAGGGAAGAAGGAACTGCTGGTTCGGTTGCACTACAGCGTAGGCACCCAGCGAAGGCAGAAAGGGGGGGTTCGATATTATTAAGGTGCTTTTTTGTAGCCCAAACCTTTGGGAAACAGTTTACAATTAGGGATAAATAGGATGACATGATTAATCCAAGGTGACAGTAAATAGTCAATTGATTACATAATAAGATATGAGTACTCTTTGACTACCATTGAACTTACTAATGTACGAAGCTAAATTTTCCATAAAGATTGGAATTATGATTTTAATTGAAGCCTCGATGCAATTCATTATACAATAACACAAAGGCCATCCAGTGGGTTAGCCCTCAAGCTACAATCGCACTCCATATTTATTGACACCCGTTTCGTTTATTTAGTGATTTTTCCATTTTTTTGAAATATTAATGATAAAAAAGAACTAATACCACTACAACAAAAAATATAACATAAACAAAAACAACTACTACTCAATATCCCGACTTACCATTGTTGTCATTTGAAAATCTTTTCCATGGGAGGACAGTTTCTGCGAGGGAGCGGCCCTTCTTTGACTGACGGTTGGTCGGCTTCTCTGGTTGGTTTAGGTGACAAAAGAAAACAAGTCGGTTACAGTTTGAAATTTGATTTTCTTATGTTTGATTTCATAGCAGCCATGGATAGTTTGCTTTAAAAAATCAATACGTCTACTAAATAATTAACTAAGCTCCAAATACTCAAAGTTTTTTTTTGTCTTTTTTACATAAAATATGAGGTAGTGAGAGTCGTGATTGTAAATCGGTGTAGGAGGGACAAGAAATGAACATCCTTCCAGAACGGTTCTAAGGAGGGCAGAAGGTTGGCGGTAATGATGCCGTTTCCTAAATTGCGTTAGGTTAACTTTAAAGAAATTAACCTAGTTTTCATTTATTTTTTGAGGCTTAAAATTCTTACCACGCACAGAATCAATATAAACGAATACACCATATGCTAAATGTGCTAATTAAAAAAGTAAGAGGAATTTCTAAATTAAAATTCTTATCCGGCTTCTTAATTGGATTTAGAATCAACATCCCATGAACAACATCCCATTTCATGGGATGTTGATTGTCGTTTCCATTAGTGAATATAACAAAATATGGATGCTGATAATGAGATCATTTTGTTTTTCCAATTAGAAAAAGTTTCGAACAATGGCAACTGTATAGATGCCAAGTACTAAATAAACCTACCTTTTTCGGTGAATTGCATAATCAGGCCCTCATCATCATTGAAAGCTGCATTGGTTATCCCTTTTTCCTCAAGAAAATCTATAGAACGAACGAAGAACTTTATGTAGCCGCGTTCAATGGGAATTAGGAATTTATGACTTCAGTAACAATAGTACTTCGCCATCTCTAATACACTTATGAGCACCAACGTGACTTGGTGAAGATAGTTTTTGCTAGTAGTCTAGTTTAGTGATAGCATTGGGTTTTGTTTTGGGAGTGGAAATGAGAAGTGCCAGTATTAAAGAACACCCATTGTTTAAAATAGCAATTTTGAAGTAATTTCTTAAGCCTCGTTTAAGAATTATGGATATGTAAAATATATATTTATTTATTGAATGCCAACAGTATTTTTTATATGATTAAAAAGTGCCAAGCTCCTCCTTACAACCCCGGCAAACAAGTAATCAGTAAGACATCATAAAGTTATAATTACGTAGAACACCCACTAACACATCAAATTTCCTTCGAAATATGTTCCATTTAGACTTATTTTGGATCTTTTAAAGAATAGCCAACCCAAAATTACTTATGTTAAGAATAGCAAAACCAATATAAATACCATGGAAAAGAAAAAAAGTTATATATTGCTTAAACTGTGTTAGGTAAGATAGATTACTTTAATATCCTCCTTGCTGATGTAGCCATTTTAACATCATCCAGGGAAGTTTTCTTAATTGAACATCATTCCCCCAAAGCTTTGGGTAAGGTTAGGCGTTCTAACCTAAATTAATTTGACCTAACCGTTCTTATTCCATTTTTTCACTCCCCCAATATATAACATGAACCCAGTGCCTTAAATGAAGTCTTAATTAGGCAAAAAACGAACAAACGCCAGTTCTTATGGAGGTTGTGTTATTAAAAGAGTACAATTTCTGTGTTGACATTTCCCAGCAAACTCATCAGTTAATTTTTTAGGACATATGAGAGTGGGAATTTCACAAGCTTAAAAAATATAACACTGGAACTTGTTATCACCTAATTTTCCCATGACAAGAATAGCGAACCCAAAGGTATTGGGTTCGCTGTTCTTTACATGATTCACTATTTTTTTTTTCTAAAAATTATTTTCAGGGAGATTAGAAAAAGGTTTATCGTAGTTGAAGAATCTCTCTTTACCGTTTTGTAGGCGAACTGCGTCTCCATTTCGCTGCTCCTGAATTGCTCGTTGTGTGGGGTTATTTTCGACCTGTACCAGAATGGAATAAACTTGCAGGAGAAAAAGAATAAACGATCCTCTCTTTTTCTTGCCCGTTAGTCTCGTGTTAATAATTTTATTTTCAATCTTTTTGATTTGTCTTATGTTCGCCTTTTCTTCATTGTTCAACCCGTGACTAAGCCTACCGAAGTTTATTAGAGACTGATATTTATTAATTGCAAAAAGGTGGAAGGAAACTAATGAACCTTAGCACTTTCTTTAATTAGACTGACGCGTTTCGATACAAGTATCCTCTTCAGAGTTAGAATGGGAAATTAATGCATGTATTCAGGTTTATATATTATTAAAAAATGTGTTAAACTAACGAACGGAACGTAGACACGTGTAGGCGAACTAGCAGGCTAAGGAGGTGCAGGTAGGGAGTGGCCGAGGAAGTGGAAGTGGTTGGCCGTTGAGGGTTTGTTTTTCATTGTGCTAGCTCATCTGGCGACTGCCTACTTGGGCATAAGTCGCCGTACGCCACACGACCTACTACTAGGCTATATTCGAAAACAAATAAGAGAACAAATAATATGTAACTAACAAATAACAAAAATAAAAAATAACGAGAAAAAGCAAGAGGACAAGAAGGAAGCATGCTCCAGCGTCGGGGATAGGCCCGCCTCCCATCGGCGCAGGAACATGCGACCTACAAAAAGAAACAAGAAATAAGGTCAAATAAGTCAATATGCACGAACTCGTCTCAAGTACACGGGATAAGCGGTAGCGACCCCGCTCATCGCGCTACCGAGAAGGCCGGCCAACCCCCAAAAGTCTATACGTCCACCAGTCATTGTGCACGAATTCGTCCCGAGTAGAAGGGCAGGCGGTAGCGAACCAGCCCATCCTTGCACCGAGGCAGGTAACGTGCGCGAAGATCACCCAGACTGGGACATTCAACAATAATGTGCCGAAGAGTCTGGGGGACAACGCACTCTTCACAGTAGGGCGCAGGCGAGCGCTACAACAAATGGAGGTGCGTACCGCGAGTGTGTCCAATTCGGAGACGACAGAAAGCAACATGAAGCCTTCGCGACATTGGGGGGTAAGTCCATGGGAACAGTCGCGGCGCAATTGCAGGCAACTTTAAGGTCCCTTCCATCCTCTCCCATCTTCTTTGCCAAGCAGCCTGGAGAGCTGCCCGTATTTCTGCAATGTAGTCGGTGTGAGGAAGAACGAAACGCTGCTCCAGGCACCCATTCCTCGCGGACTATTTGGCGCCCTCTTCGGCGCGATTAGTCAAAGCAATTCATACATGTCCAGGAACCCAGCAGAAGATAATCACGTCATCCGCTCGGCTCGCCAAAACCGTGGCGTCACGGATATCGCGAACCAGGGGATGCGGAGATTCCACTGAACCGAGAGCACTCAGGGCGCTTTGTGAGTGGCTATAAATCACAATCCGTTCTCCGGATCGAGCACGTCGCGTAATATCCCGTACCGAGTGGTGTATTGTCACCAGCTCGGCCGTGAAGACAGACGCAGCGCCTGGCAGAGCCCGGCTGACTTCAAAAAGTGGGGATACGGCGTGGAAGCTGACCCCCTTTTGGGACTTGGAGAAATCCGTATACACTGGCACGGTTCTAGCGTGACACGAGGTGTGCTCTAAAAAAAGTCGAACGCAATACTCCCGGTGCTGTACAAACTTTGAGAGCAGAGACGTGGCGACAAATAGCCAAACGTGGTACTCTCCAGGGTGGCATCCTGGGCAGAACCAGGTGCGCCACCGGCCCGTGAGCTATACATAGTGCTCTAAGGAGTTTCCTAGCCCTAAACCCAAAGGGCTTAGGGTATGATTGGCGTCTCTCGGCAGAATAGGCACCGTCGACATCAGCTGCGGAAGCAGTGAGAACTGTTGGCGACTGAGGGAGGCGCCGGGCTCGCGTGTACCGGCGTAGAGCGAGTGACATCTCCACAGCATCGATAAGTAGGCTCTCAATGGATGAATTGGGGGAGCCACCGGTCGCCAGGTAAAGGACGTTGTGGTACATCGATCAGCCTTTCGCAATACACGCACAGCTGGGGATGCAATAAAACTCGCATCCGTAGTTGAGCTTCGAACGAACAAAGGATCGATAAAAAAATAAGGCAGTAGCCCTATCAGCGCCCCAAGTGCTGAACGTCACGGAACGAAGAATATCCATAGCGCGGGTACAGGAGACCCTAAGGCTGCGAATATGAGCCTCCCAGGTGAGACGTTGGTCAAATACAAGACCAAGGAAACGGTGCGATTCAACTACTTCCATACGTACACCATTAAAAAATAAATCTGGGTCAGGGTGGAGCAGTGGATGAGGGCAGAAGTGCACCACCTTAGTATTTGGAGAGGAAAACCCAAACCTGTGCGCACTTCGGCATAGCCAGATACACGGTTCAATGCCTGCTGGAGTCGACGCTCCAGAGTTGGCATCCAGGCTGCGCCAAACGACATCGAAAGGTCGTCCACGTAGAGCGTAGCGAGATCATCTTCTGGCAGCACCGAGGTAATGCCGTTGATGCTCAGGGCAAAGACTGTGACACTGAGGACACTTCCCTGCGGGAGACCCTCTTCCTGCTCCATTAGGCTGGAAAGGGCTTCCCCAACCCGTACGCGAAATCGACGATCTCGCAAAAATTCAGATATAACGATTGAGAGGCATCCCCTCGCCCCCATCGTGTGGAGAGACTCCATGAAACCGTATCTTCATACGGTATCATAGGCCTTCTCCAGATCGCAAAACACCGTGGCGTAGTGCTGTATACAAAGGAATGCCTAGCAGACGCCAATCTCCAGTCGGAGACGAGCATCCGACGTTGAGTGGAACTTGCGGAAGCCGCATTGTGCAGAAGACAGATGGCTTCCGCTGTCCTGAAAAAAGGCTAATCGAACATTTACCAATTTCTCCATCAACTTGCACACGCAAGAGGTTAGAGAGATTGGGCGGAAACCGGCCGGAGTAGAGTCATCTCTCTCCGGTTTGCGAAAGGCGAGCACAGTATCGATTCGTCAGGAATCTGGGAGGAGACCCTCCACCCAGATTCTGTTGAACACATCTAACAGAACGGCCATGCCTCACTCACCCAGGTGTCGAAGCATGGCGTACCGGACATCGTCTGGACCATGGGCGGTGTCCGCGAACGAAGCAAAAGCGGAATGCCAATTCACTCAGAATAAACCTGTCGTTGAAGGGTTCTCCGCCTCTGGATGTAAAGTCCAGTCGGCGGCCTTACGCGACCTCATGACGTGCATTGAATGCTTGTGGAGCAGCATCCCGGCTAGAGAATGCGGAGAAAGCGTCGCCAAGGATTCCCTCACGGACACGGGGGTTCGAGATTGCGGTCCCATTCTCCTGGAGACCGGGTGGGGGATCCTGCGAGAACTTGCCCCGAATCCTTTTGACTCGCTTTCACACCTCTGCTAGAGGGGTCTTCCCGTTAAGTGAAGACACGTATGCCCGCCAAGAAGAGCGGCGAGACTGCTTCGAAATATACCGGAACCTAGCCCTAGCCAGACGAAATTCACCGACAGTGAAATCGTTCGGGCGGCGCTTATAGCGCATGTAACCATAACTCTTCTGTTTGAGGGCCGTCTCACACTTAGCCGACCACCACGGGAGTGGTCGGCATTCAAAACGGCCAGACGTTCTACGAATTGTAGTCAGGAACTCGGCGATGAGGTTACCGGAGAAGAACTCAACAGCCTCATTCACCCACCTAAACTCCTCTACTGAGATACAGAATGCAGTCATTTCCTGAAATGCAGGCTACAGCACCCGCGCCAAGCACCTCCGAGGTGGGCTCTCAGGCGTCAGCGGCCCATAAAATGAAATTTGAATGGGAAAGTGATCACTACTATGGAAATCATCGACCACCCCTCAATTCAAATTTTGCTGTGCATCCGGGGAGCAACAAGTTAGATCGAGGCAGGAAAATGTACCGGTTCTCGGGCGGTGATGCGTAAACTCATCCACATTTAGGACACCCATCTCAAGCTCGTCGATCAGGTCAATAAGGCCTTGATCCAACGGATTAATAGAGTAGTCTCCCCAGAGGGGATGTCTACCGTTTAGTTCTCCGAGCGAGAGAAAGGGCCTCGGCAACCGTGCCACGACACAGCGGAAGTCCTCCGCGTCAAATTCCGCTGGCGGTGGAATGCACGCGGAAATAACAGTATACCTCCTATCCAGGTGCAGCTGAACAGCTACTGACTGAAAGGAGGTATCTAGTGCGAAGAGAAGAACGGAGAAATCATGCCGGGTGTTAATCGCACATCCTCCCGCCCAGCCCCCATCCCGTGGTGGTGGGGTCGCAAAACCCTTATATCCCAGGAGGGTGGGCAGGATGCATGCACCCAGCATGGTCTCCTGCAAAAAGATAGCTAACGGGGAACGGGAACAGACGAGCCTCCGCAACTCCTCCCAGTTGGCCCGGAGTCCGCGGCAATTCCATTGAAGACATATGCCCTCCAGGCCTAGCTCGGAGGAGACGCGGGGGCCATCTTCGAAGAGGAGACCCTTCCCCTTCAACCCAGCTCCGGAATAGTTGGCTGAGAAGAAGGTCAGCATCTACCCTGTGAAAATAGAGGCCGACCAGAGAAAGTTGTGGGAGAGGTTGTAGGGGAAGTGAGGAAGTATGGGAGAAACAAGGACTGTCTGAAAGAAGGGGAAGAGGCTAAACTGGGGCCGGACGGGTTGCTGAGTCGCGTCAGCGTCGAAAATTGCCGCGCCCCTTCAGGGCTTAGAGGTGAGGAAGGTGGGAGGGGGGTAAGCTGCTTGTTAGAGCTGACTAACGGCTAGAGGCAGCTCTCATAAATGTACCTGGACCTCGATTTCCTCTTCTTCCAGTTTGCAGGAATTCATGGGAT